>OU744337.1:68042266-68156994 GCA_916610165.2 Gymnosoma rotundatum | reverse complement strand
AAGCCTACACATTCTGAAAGAGGGATATTCGACGAACAAAATGCGCTACGCTGTAAGAAAATCTATGCAGTGGTTCCAGAGATATCTGCGTTGGTGTTGAAAAGTTATGAGGAAACTGATTTCTGTAAAAATGACATGAAAGTGGCTTTTAACTGAAAAGTATGATATATTTCTAAATTAAGCTTACACATTCTGAAAGAGGGATATTAAGCGAACAAAATGCGCTACGCTGTAAGAAAATCTATGCAGTTGTTCCAGAGATATCTGCGTTGGTGTTGAAAAGTTATCAGGAAACTGATTTCTGTAAAAATGACATGAAATTGTGGCTTTTACGTAAAAACTGTAATATATTTCTAAATTAAGCTTACACCATCTGCAAGAGGGATATTGGACGAACAAAATTCGCTAGGCTGTAAGAAAATCTATGCAGTTGTTCCAGAGGTATCTGCGTTGGTGTTGAAAAGTTATCAGGAAACTGATTTCTGTAAAAATGACATAAAAGTGGCTTTTACTTGAAAACTATGATATATTTCTAAATTAATCTTACACATTCTGATATAGGGATATCAGACGAACAAAATGCGCTAGGCTGTAAGAAAATCTATGCAGTGGTTCCAGAGGTATCTGCGTTGGTGTTGAAAAGTTATCAGGAAACTGATTTCTGTAAAAATGACATAAAAGTGGCTTTTACTTGAAAACTATGATATATTTCTAAATTAATCTTACACATTCTGATATAGGGATATCAGACGAACAAAATGTGCTAGGCTGTAAGAAAATCTCTGCAGTGGTTCCAGAGGTATCTGCGTTGGTGTTGAAAAGTTATCAGGAAACTGGTTTCTGTAAAAATTACATGAAAGTGGCTTTTACTTGAAAACTGTAATATATTTCTAAATTAAGCTTACACATTCTGAAAGAGGGATATTAGACGAACAAAATGCGCTACGCTGTAAAAAAATCTATGCAGTGGTTTCAGGGATATCTGCATTGGTGTTGAAAAGTTATCAGGAAACGGATTTCTGTAAAAATGAAATGAAGGTGGGTTTTAATTGAAAACTATGATATATTTCTAAATTAAGCTTACACATTCTGAAAGAAGGATATTAGACGAACAAAATGCGCTAGGCTGTAAGGAAATCTATGCAGTGGTTCCAGAGGTATCTGCGTTCATGTTGAAAAGTTATCAGGAAACTGATTTCTGTAAAAATTACATGAAAGTGGCATGAAAGTGGCTTTTACTTGAAAACTATAATACATTTCTAAATTAAGCTGACACATTCTGAAAGAGGGATATTAGACGAACAAAATGCGCTAGGCTGTAAGAAAATCTATACAGTGGTTCCAGAGGTATCTGCGTTGGTGTTGAAAAGTTATCAGGAAACTGATTTCTGTAAAAATGACATGAAAGTGGCATGAAAGTGGCTCTTACTTGAAAACTATGATATATTTCTAAATTAGTCTTTCACATTCTGATAGAGGAATATCAGACGAACAAAATGCGCTAGGCTGTAAGAAAATCTATGCAGTGGTTCCAAAGATATCTGCGTTGGTGTTGAAAAGTTATCAGGAAACTGATTTCTGTAAAATTTACATGAAAGTGGCTTTTACTTGAAAACTGTAATATATATCTAAATAAAGCTTACACATTCTGAAAGAGGGATATTCGACGAACAAAATGCGCTACGCTGTAAGAAAATCTATGCAGTGGTTCCAGAGATATCTGCGTTGGTGTTGAAAAGTTATGAGGATACTGATTTCTGTAAAAATGACATGAAAGTGGCTTTTAATTGAAAACTATGATATATTTCTAAATTAAGCTTACACATTCTGAAAGAGGGATATTAAGCGAACAAAATGCGCTAGGCTGTAAGAAAATCTATGCAGTGGTTCCAGAGATATCTGCGTTGGTGTTGAAAAGTTATCAGGAAACTGATTTCTGTAAAAATGACATGAAAGTGGCTTTTACTTGAAAACTATAATGTATTTCAAAATTAATCTTACACATTCTGATATAGGGATATCAGACGAACAAAATGCGCTAGGCTGTAAAAAAATCTATGCAGTGGTTCCAGAGGTATCTGCGTTGGTGTTCAAAAGTTATCAGGAAACTGATTTCTGTAAAAATTACATGAAAGTGGCTTTTACTTGAAAACTGTAATATATTTCTAAATTAAGCTTACACATTCAGAAAGAGGTATATTAGACGAACAAAATGCGCTGCGTTGGTGTTGAAAAGTTATCAGGAAACGGATTTCTGTAAACATGACATGAAGGTGGCTTTTAATTGAAAACTATGATATATTTCTAAATTAAGCTTACACATTCTGAAAGAGGGATATTAGACGAACAAAATGCGCTAGGCTGTAAGAGAATCTCTGCAGTGGCTCCAGAGGTATCTGCGTCCGTGTTGAAAAGTTATCAGGAAACTGATTCTGAAGAGGGATATTAGACGAACAAAATGCGCTAGACTGTAAGCAATCTATGCAGTGGTTCCAGAGATATCTGCGTTGGTGTTGAAAAGTTATCAGGAAACTGATTTCTGTAAAAATTACATGAAAGTGGCATGAAAGTGGCTTTTACTTGAAAACTATATTATATTTCTAAATTAAGCTGACACATTCTGAAAGAGGGATATTAGACGAACAAAATGCGCCAGGCTGTAAGAAAATCTATGCAGTGGTTCCAGAGATATCTGCGTTGGTGTTGAAAAGTTATCAGGAAACTGATTTCTGTAAAAATGACATGAAAGTGGCTTTTAATTGAAAACTATGATATATTTCTAAATTAAGCTTACACATTCTGAAAGAGGGATAGTAGACGAAAAAAATGCGCTAGGCTGTAAGAAAATCTATGCAGTGGTTCCAGAGATATCTGCGTTGGTGTTGAAAAGTTATCAGAAAACTGATTCTGAAGAGGGATATTAGACGAACAAAATGCGCTAGACTGTAAGCAAATCCATGCAGTGGTTCCAGAGATATCTGCGTTGGTGTTGAAAAGTTATCAGGAAACTGATTTCTGTAAAAATTACATGAAAGTGGCATGAAAGTGGCTTTTACTTGAAAACTATAATATATTTCTAAATTAAGCTGACACATTCTGAAAGAGGGATATTAGACGAACAAAATGCGCTAGGCTGTAAGAAAATCTATGCAGTGGTTCCAGAGGTATCTGCGTTGGTGTTGAAAAGTTATCAGGAAACTGATTTCTGTAAAAATGACATGAAAGTGGCATGAAAGTGGCTTTTACTTGAAAACTATGATATATTTCTATATTAGTCTTTCACATTCTGATAGAGGAATATCAGACGAACAAAATGCGCTAGGCTGTAAGAAAATCTATGCAGTGGTTCCAAAGATATCTGCGTTGGTGTTGAAAAGTTATCAGGAAACTGATTTCTGTAAAAATTACATGAAAGTGGCTTTTACTTGAAAACTATAATATATTTCTAAATTAAGCTGACACATTCTGAAAGAGGGATATTAGACGAACAAAATGCGCTAGGCTATAAGAAAATCTATGCAGTGGTTCCAGAGGTATCTGCGTTGGTGTTGAAAAGTTATCAGGAAACTGATTTCTGTAAAAATGACATGAAAGTGGCATGAAAGTGGCTTTTACTTGAAAACTGTGATATATTTCTATATTAGTCTTTCACATTCTGATAGAGGAATATCAGACGAACAAAATGCGCTAGCTGTAAGAAAATCTATGCAGTGGTTCCAAAGATATCTGCGTTGGTGTTGAAAAGTTATCAGGAAACTGATTTCTGTAAAATTTACATGAAAGTGGCTTTTACTTGAAAACTGTAATATATTTCTAAATCAAGCCTACACATTCTGAAAGAGGGATATTCGACGAACAAAATGCGCTACGCTGTAAGAAAATCTATGCAGTGGTTCCAGAGATATCTGCGTTGGTGTTGAAAAGTTATGAGGAAACTGATTTCTGTAAAAATGACATGAAAGTGGCTTTTAATTGAAAAGTATGATATATTTCTAAATTAAGCTTACACATTCTGAAAGAGGGATATTAAGCGAACAAAATGCGCTACGCTGTAAGAAAATCTATGCAGTTGTTCCAGAGATATCTGCGTTGGTGTTGAAAAGTTATCAGGAAACTGATTTCTGTAAAAATGACATAAAAGTGGCTTTTACTTGAAAACTATGATATATTTCTAAATTAATCTTACACATTCTGATATAGGGATATCAGACGAACAAAATGCGCTAGGCTGTAATAAAATCTATGCAGTGGTTCCAGAGGTATCTGCGTTGGTGTTGAAAAGTTATCAGGAAACTGATTTCTGTAAAAATTACATGAAAGTGGCTTTTACTTGAAAACTGTAATATATTTCTAAATTAAGCTTACACATTCTGAAAGAGGGATATTAGACGAACAAAATGCGCTACGCTGTAAAAAAATCTATGCAGTGGTTCCAGGGATATCTGCATTGGTGTTGAAAAGTTATCAGGAAACGGATTTCTGTAAAAAGAAATGAAGGTGGGTTTTAATTGAAAACTATGATATATTTCTAAATTAAGCTTACACATTCTGAAAGAAGGATATTAGGCGAACAAAATGCGCTAGGCTGTAAGAAAATCTATGCAGTGGTTCCAGAGGTATCTGCGTTCGTGTTGAAAAGTTATCAGGAAACTGATTTCTGTAAAAATTACATGAAAGTGGCATGAAAGTGGCTTTTACTTGAAAACTATGATATATTTCTAAATTAAGCTCATACATTCTGATAGAGGGATATCAGACGAACAAAATGCGCAAGGCTGTAAAAGCTATGCAGTGGTTCCAGAGATATCTGGATTGGTGTTGAAAACTAATCAGGAAACTGATTTCTGTAAAAAATACATGAAAGTGGCTTTTACTTGAAAACTATGATATATTTCTAAATTAAGCTTACACATTCTGAAAGAGGGATATTAGACGAACAAAATGCGCAACGCTGTAAGAAAGTCTATGCAGTGGTTCCAGGGATATCTGCGTTGGTGTTGAAAAGTTATCAGGAAACTGATTTCTGTAAAAATGACATGAAATTGGCATGAAAGTGGCTTTTACGTAAAAACTGTAATATATTTCTAAATTAAGCTTACACCATCTGCAAGAGGGATATTAGACGAACAAAATTCGCTGGCTGTAAGAAAATCTATGCAGTGGTTCCAGAGATATCTGCCTTAATGTTGAAAAGTTATCAGGAAACTGATTTCTGTAAAAATGACATGAAAGTGGCATGAAAGTGGCTTTTACTTGAAAACTGTAATATATTTCTAAATTAAGCTTACACATTCTGAAAGAGGGATATTAGACGAACAAAATGCGCTACGCTGTAAGAAAGTCTATGCAGTGGTCCCAGAGATATCTGCGTTGGTGTTGAAAAGTTATCAGGAAACTGATTTCTGTAAAAATGACATGAAAGTGGCATGAAAGTGACTTTTACTTAAAAACTGTAATATATTTCTAAATTAAGCTTACACCATCTGAAAGAGGGATATTAGACGAACAAAATTCGCTAGGCTGTAAGAAAATCTATGCAGTGGTTCCAGAGATATCTGCCTTAATGTTGAAAAGTTATCAGGAAACTGATTTCTGTAAAAATGACATGAAAGTGGCGGGAAAGTGATTTCTGTAAAAATGACATGAAAGTGGCATGAAAGTAGCTTTTACTTGAAAACTGTAATATATTTCTAAATTAAGCTTACACGTTCTGAAAGAGGGATATTAGACGAACAAAATGCGCTAGGCTGTAAGAAAATCTACGCAGTGGTTCCAGAGGTATCTGCGTTGGTGTTGAAAAGTTATCAGGAAACTGATTTCTGTAAAAATGACATGAAAGTGGCATGAAAGTGGCTTTTACTTGAAAACTATAATATATTTCTAAATTAAGCTTACACATTCTGATAGAGGGATATCAGACGAACAAAATGCACTAAGCTGTAAGAAAATCTAAGCAATGGTTCCAGAGATATCTGCGTTGGTGTTGAACAGTTATGAGGAAACTGATTTCTGTAAAAATAACATGAAAGTGGCTTTTACTTGAAAACTGTATTATATTTCTAAATTAAGCTTACGCATTCTGAAAGAGGGATATCAGGCGAACAAAATGCGCTAGGCTGTAAGAAAATCTATGCAGTGGTTCCAGAGATATCTGCGTTGGTGTTGAAAAGTTATCAGGAAACTGATTTCTGTAAAAATGACATGAAAGTGGCGTGAAAGTGATTTCTGCAAAAATGACATGAAAGTGGCATGAAAGTAGCTTTTACTTGAAAACTGTAATATATTTCTAAATTAAGCTTACACATTCTGAAAGAGGGATATTAGACGAACAAAGTGCGCTAGGCTGTAAGAAAATCTATGCAGTGGTTCCAGAGGTATCTGCGTTGGTGTTGAAAATTAATCAGGAAACTGATTTCTGTAAAAATGACACGAAAGTGGCTTTTAATTGAAAATTATGATATATTTCTAAATTAAGCTTACACATCCTGAAAGAGGGATGTTAGACGAACAAAATGCGCTAGGCTGTAAGAAAATCTATGCAGTGGTTCCAGAGATATCTGCGTTGGTGTTGAAAAGTTATCAGGAAACTGATTTCTGTAAAAATGACATGAAAGTGGCTTTTACTTGAAAACTGTAATATATTTCTAAATTAAGCTTACACATTCTGAAAGAGGGATATTAGACGAACAAAATGCGCTAGGCTGTAAGAAAATCTATGCAGTGGTTCCAGAGATATCTGCATTAGTGTCGAAAAGTTATCAGGAAACTGATTTCTGTAAAAATGGCCTGAAAGTGGCTTTTACTTGAAAACTGTAATATTTTTCTAAATTAAGCTTACACATTCTGAAAGAGGGATATTAGACGAACAAAATGCGCTACGCTGTATGAAATGGTTCCAGAGATATCTGCGTTGGTGTTGAAAAGTTATCAGGAAAGTGATGTCTGTAAAAATGTCATAAAAGTGGCTTTTACTTGAAAACTGTAATATATTTCTAAATTAAGCTTACAGATTCTGAAAGAGGGATATTAGACGAACAAAATGCGCTACGCTGTATGAAATGGTTCCAGAGATATCTGCGTTGGTGTTGAAAAGTTATCAGGAAACTGATGTCTGTAAAAATGTCATAAAAGTGGCTTTTACTTGAAAACTGTAATATTTTTCTAAATTAAGCTTACACATCCTGAAAGAGGGATGTTAGACGAACAAAATGCGCTAGGCTGTAAGAAAATCTATGCAGTGGTTCCAGAAATATCTGCGTTGGTGTTGAAAAGTTATCGGGAAACTGATTCTGAAGAGGGATATTAGACGAACAAAATGCGCTAGACTGGAAGCAAATCTATGCACTAGACTGAGAGAAAATCTATGCAGTGGTTCCAGAGATATCTGCGTTGGTGTTGAAAAGTTATCAGGAAACTGATTTCTGTAAAAATTACATGAATTACATGGCTTTTACTTGAAAACTATGATATATTTCTAAATTAAGCTTACACATTCTGAAAGAGGGATATTAAGCGAACAAAATGCGCTAGGCTGTAAGAAAATCTATGCAGTGGTTCAAGAGATATCTGCGTTGGTGTTGAAAAGTTATCAGGAAACTGATTTCTGTAAAAATGACATGAAAGTGGCATGAAAGTAGCTTTTACTTGAAAACTGTAATATATTTCTAAATTAAGCTTACACATTCTGAAAGAGGGATATAAGACGAACAAAATGCACTAGGCTGTAAGAAAATCTATGCAGTGGTTCCAGAGGTATCTGCGTTAGTGTTGAAAAGTTATCAGGAAACTGATTTCTGTAAAAATGACATGAAAGTGGCATGAAAGTGGCTTTTACTTGAAAACTGTAATATATTTCTAAATCAAGCTTACACATTCTGAAAGAGGGATATTCGACGAACAAAATGCGCTACGCTGTAAGAAAATCTATGCAGTGGATCCAGAGATATCTGCGTTGGTGTTTAAAAGTTATCAGGAAACTGATTTCTGTAAAAATGACTGAAAGTGGCTTTTAATTGAAAACTATGATATATTTCTAAATTAAGCTTACACATTCTGAAAGAGGGATATTAAGCGAACAAAATGCGCTAGGCTGTAAGAAAATCTATGCAGTGGTTCCAGACGTATCTGCATTAGTGTCGAAAAGTTATCAGGAAACTGATTTCTGTAAAAATGACATGAAAGTGGCATGAAAGTAGCTTTTACTTGAAAACTATGATATATTTCTAAATTAAGCTTACACATTCTGAAAGAGGGATATTAAGCGAACAAAATGCGCTAGGCTGTAAGAAAATCTATGCAGTGGTTCCAGAGGTATCTGCGTTAGTGTTGAAAAGTTATCAGGAAACTGATTTCTGTAAAAATGACATGAAAGTGGCTTTTACTTGAAAACTGTAATATATTTCTAAATTAAGCTTACACATTCTGAAAGAGGGATATTAGACGAACAAAATGCGCTAGGCTGTAAGAAAATCTATGCAGTGGTTCCAGAGATATCTGCATTAGTGTCGAAAAGTTATCAGGAAACTGATTTCTGTAAAAATGGCCTGAAAGTGGCTTTTACTTGAAAACTGTAATATTTTTCTAAATTAAGCTTACACATTCTGAAAGAGGGATATTAGACGAACAAAATGCGCTACGCTGTATGAAATGGTTCCAGAGATATCTGCGTTGGTGTTGAAAAGTTATCAGGAAACTGATGTCTGTAAAAATGTCATAAAAGTGGCTTTTACTTGAAAACTGTAATATATTTCTAAATTATGCTTACAGATTCTGAAAGCGTGATATCAGACGAACAAAATGCGCTAGGCTGTAAGAATATCTATGCAGTGGTTCCAGAGATATCTGCGTTGGTGTTGAAAAGTTATCAGGAAACTGATTTCTGTAAAAATGACATGAAAGTGGCTTTTAATTGCAAACAATGATATATTTCTAAATTGAAAAGGTATCAGGAAACTGATTCTGAAGAGGGATATTAGACGAACAGACGAAAATCTATGCAGTGGTTCCAGAGATATCTGCCTTGGTGTTGAAAAGTTATCAGGAAACTGATTTCTGTAAAAATGATATGAAAGTGGCTTTTACTTGAAAACTGTAATATATTTCTAAATTAAGCTTACGCATTCTGAAAGAACAACAAAATTCGCTAGGCTGTAAGAAAATCTATGCCGTGGTTCCAGAGATATCTGCGTTGGTGATGAAAAGTTGTCAGGAAACTGATTTCTGTAAAAATGACATGAAAGTGGCTTTTACGTGAAAACTTTAACTTATTTCTAAATTAAGTTTACACATTCTGAAAGAGGGATATTAGACGAACAAAATGCGCCAGGCTGTAAGAAAATCTATGCAGTGGTTCCAGAGATATCTGCATTAGTGTTGAAAAGTTATCAGGAAACTGATTTCTGTAAAAATGACATGAAAGTGGCATGAAAGTGGCTTTTACTTGAAAACTGTAATATTTTTCTAAATTAAGCTTACACATTCTGAAAGAGGGATATTAGACGAACAAAATGCGCTAGGCTGTAAGAAAATCTATGCAGTGGTTCCAGATATATCTGCGTTGGTGTTGAAAAGTTATCAGGAAACTGATTTCTGTAAAAATGACATGAAAGTGGCTTTTACTTGAAAACTGTAATATTTTCCTAAATTAAGCTTACACATTCTGAAAGAGGGATATTAGACGAACAATATGCGCTAGGCTGTAAGAAAATCTATGCAGTGGTTCCAGAGGTATCTGCGTTGGTGTTGAAAAGTTATCAGGAAACTGATTCTGAAGACAGAAATGACAATGAAGTAGCATGAAAGTGGCTTTTACTTGAAAACTGTAATTCTGAAAGAAGGATATTAGACGAACAAAATGCGCTAGGCTGTAAGAAAATCTATGCAGTGGTTCCAGAGATATCAGCGTTGGTGTTGAAAAGTTATCAGGAAACTGATTTCTGTAAAAATGACATGAAAGTGGCTTTTACTTGAAAACTGTAATATATTTCTAAATTAAGCTTACACATTCTGAAAGAGGGATATTAGACGGAAAAAAATGCGCTAGGCTGTAAGAAAATCTATGCAGTGGTTCCAGAGGTATCTGCGTTGGTGTTGAAAAGTTATCAGGAAACTGATTTCTGTAAAAATGACACGAAAGTGGCATGAAAGTTGATTTTACTTGAAAACTATGATATATTTCTAAATTAAGCTTACACATTCTGATAGAGGGATATCAGACGAACAAAATGCGCTAGGCTATAAGAAAATCTATGCAGTGGTTCCAGAGATATCTGCGTTAGTGTTGAAAAGTTATCAGGAAACTGATTTCTGTAAAAATTACATGAAAGTGGCTTTTATTTGAAAACTGTAATATATTTCTAAATTAAGCTTACACATTCTGAAAGAGTGATATTAGACGAACAAAATTCGCTAGGCTGTAAGAAAATCTATGCAGTGGTTCCATAGATATCTGCGTTAGTGTTTAAAAGTTATCAGGAAACTGATTTCTGTAAAAATGACATGAAAGTGGCATAAAAGTGGCTTTTACTTGAAAACCGTAATATATTTTTAAATTCAGCTTACACCATCTGAAAGAGGGATATTAGAGGAACAAAATGCGCTACGCTGTAAGAAAATCTATGCAGTGGTTCCAGAGATATCTGCGTTGGTGTTGAAAAGTAATCAGGAAACGGATTTCTGTAAAACTGACACGAAAGTGGCTTTTAATTGAAAACTATGATATATTTCTAAATTAAGGTTACACATTCTGAAAGAGGGATGTTAGACAAACAAAATCAGCTAGACTGAGGGAAAATCTATGCAGTGGTTCCAGAGATATCTGCGTTGGTGTTGAAAAGTTATCAGGAAACTGATTCTGAAGACAGAAATGACAATGAAGTAGCATGAAAGTGGCTTTTACTTGAAAACTGTAATTCTGAAAGACGGATATTAGACGAACAAAATGCGCTAGGCTGTAAGAAAATCTATGCAGTGGTTCCAGAGATATCAGCGTTGGTGTTGAAAAGTTATCAGAAAACTGATTTCTGTAAAAATGACATTAAAGTGGCTTTTACTTGAAAACTGTAATATATTTCTAAATTAAGCTTATAGATTCTGAAAGAGGGATATCAGACGAACAAAATGCGCTAGGCTGTAAGAAAATCTATGCAGTGGTTCCAGAGATATCTGCGTTGGTGTTGAAAAGTTATCAGGAAACTGATTTCTGTAAAAATGACATGAAAGTGGCTTTTAATTGAAAACAATGATATATTTCTAAATTAAGCTTACATATTCTGAAAGAGGGATATTAGACGAACAAAATGCGCTAGACTGTAAGAAAATCTATGCAGTGGTTCCAGAGATATCTGCGTTGGTGTTGAAAAGGTATCAGGAAACTGATTCTGAAGAGGGATATTAGACGAGCAAAATGCGCTAGACTGTAAGAAAATCTATGTAGTGGTTCCAGAGATATCTGCGTTGGTGTTGAAAAGTGATCAGGAAACTGATTTCTGTAAAAATGACATGAAAGTGGCATGAAAGTGGCTTTTACTTGAAAACTGTAATATATTTATAAATCAAGCTTACACATTCTGAAAGAGGGATATTCGACGAACAAAATGCGCTACGCTGTAAGAAAATCTATGCAGTGGATCCAGGGATATCTGCGTTGGTGTTTAAAAGTTATCAGGAAACTGATTTCTGTAAAAATGACTGAAAGTGGCTTTTAATTGAAAACTATGATATATTTCTAAATTAAGCTTACACATTCTGAAAGAGGGATATTAGACGAAAAAAATGCGCTAGGCTGTAAGAAAATCTATGCAGTGGTTCCACAGGTATCTGCGTTGGTGTTGAAAAGTTATTAGGAAACTGATTTCTGTAAAAATGACATGAAAGTGGCTTTTACTAGAAAACGGTAATATATTTGTAAGTTAAGCTTACACATTCTGAAAGAGAGATATTAGACAAACAAAATTCGCTAGGTTGTAAGAAAATTTATGCAGTGGTTCCAGAGAAATCTGCGTTGGTGTTGAAAAGTTATCAGGAAACTGATTTCTGTAAAAGTGACATGAAAGTGGCTTTTACTTGAAAACTGTAATATATTTCTAAATTATGCTTACACATTCTGAAAGAGGCATATAAGACGAACAAAATGTGCTAGGCTGTAAGAAAATCTATGCAGTGGTTCCAGAGATATCTGCGTTGGTGTTGAAAAGTTATCAGGAAACTGATTTCTGTAAAAATGACATGAAAGTGGCTTTTACTTGAAAACTGTAATATATTTCTAAATTAAGCTTACACATTCTGAAAGAGGGATATTAGACGAACAAAATGCGCTAGGCTGTAAGAAAATCTATGCAGTGGTTCCAGAGATATCTGCATTAGTGTCGAAAAGTTATCAGGAAACTGATTTCTGTAAAAATGGCCTGAAAGTGGCTTTTACTTGAAAACTGTAATATTTTTCTAAATTAAGCTTACACATTCTGAAAGAGGGATATTAGACGAACAAAATGCGCTACGCTGTATGAAATGGTTCCAGAGATATCTGCGTTGGTGTTGAAAAGTTATCAGGAAACTGATGTCTGTAAAAATGTCATAAAAGTGGCTTTTACTTGAAAACTGTAATATATTTCTAAATTATGCTTACAGATTCTGAAAGCGGGATATCAGACGAACAAAATGCGCTAGGCTGTAAGAATATCTATGCAGTGGTTCCAGAGATATCTGCGTTGGTGTTGAAAAGTTATCAGGAAACTGATTTCTGTAAAAATGACATGAAAGTCGCTTTTAATTGCAAACAATGATATATTTCTAAATTGAAAAGGTATCAGGAAACTGATTCTGAAGAGGGATATTAGACGAACAGAATGCGCTAGACTGTAAGAAAATCTATGCAGTGGTTCCAGAGATATCTGCATTAGTGTCGAAAAGTTATCAGGAAACTGATTTCTGTAAAAATGGCCTGAAAGTGGCTTTTACTTGAAAACTGTAATATTTTTCTAAATTAAGCTTACACATTCTGAAAGAGGGATATTAGACGAACAAAATGCGCTACGCTGTATGAAATGGTTCCAGAGATATCTGCGTTGGTGTTGAAAAGTTATCAGGAAACTGATGTCTGTAAAAATGTCATAAAAGTGGCTTTTACTTGAAAACTGTAATATATTTCTAAATTATGCTTACAGATTCTGAACGCGGGATATCAGACGAACAAAATGCGCTAGGCTGTAAGAATATCTATGCAGTGGTTCCAGAGATATCTGCGTTGGTGTTGAAAAGTAATCAGGAAACGGATTTCTGTAAAAATGACACGAAAGTGGCTTTTAATTGAAAACTATGATATATTTCTAAATTAAGGTTACACATTCTGAAAGAGGGATGTTAGACGAACAAAATCAGCTAGACTGAGGGAAAATCTATGCAGTGGTTCCAGAGATATCTGCGTTGGTGTTGAAAAGTTATCAGGAAACTGATTCTGAAGACAGAAATGACAATGAAGTAGCATGAAAGTGGCTTTTACTTGAAAACTGTAATTCTGAAAGACGGATATTAGACGAACAAAATGCGCTAGGCTGTAAGAAAATCTATGTAGTGGTTCCAGAGATATCAGCGTTGGTGTTGAAAAGTTATCAGAAAACTGATTTCTGTAAAAATGACATTAAAGTGGCTTTTACTTGAAAACTGTAATATATTTCTAAATTAAGCTTATAGATTCTGAAAGAGGGATATCAGACGAACAAAATGCGCTAGGCTGTAAGAAAATCTATGCAGTGGTTCCAGAGATATCTGCGTTGGTGTTGAAAAGTTATCAGGAAACTGATTTCTGTAAAAATGACATGAAAGTGGCTTTTACTTGAAAACTGTAATATATTTCTAAATTAAGCTTACACATTCTGAAAGAGGGATATTAGACGGAAAAAAAATGCGCTAGGCTGTAAGAAAATCTATGCAGTGGTTCCAGAGGTATCTGCGTTGGTGTTGAAAAGTTATCAGGAAACTGATTCTGAAGACAGAAATGACAATGAAGTAGCATGAAAGTGGCTTTTACTTGAAAACTGTAATTCTGAAAGAAGGATATTAGACGAACAAAATGCGCTAGGCTGTAAGAAAATCTATGCAGTGGTTCCAGAGATATCAGCGTTGGTGTTGAAAAGTTATCAGGAAACTGATTTCTGTAAAAATGACATGAAAGTGGATTTTACTTGAAAACTGTAATATATTTCTAAATTAAGCTTACACATTCTGAAAGAGGGATATTTGACGGAAAAAAATGCGCTAGGCTGTAAGAAAATCTATGCAGTGGTTCCAGAGGTATCTGCGTTGGTGTTGAAAAGTTATCAGGAAACTGATTTCTGTAAAAATGACACGAAAGTGGCATGAAAGTGGATTTTACTTGAAAACTATGATATATTTCTAAATTGAGCTTACACATTCTGATAGAGGGATATCAGACGAACAAAATGCGCTAGGCTATAAAAAAATCTATGGAGTGGTTCCAGAGATATCTGCGTTGGTGTTGAAAAGTTATCAGGAAACTGATTTCTGTAAAAATTACATGAAAGTGGCTTTTATTTGAAAACTGTAATATATTTCTAAATTAAGCTTACACATTCTGAAAGAGTGATATTAGACGTACAAAATTCGCTAGGCTGTAAGAAAATCTATTGAGTGGTTCCATAGATATCTGCGTTAGTGTTTAAAAGTTATCAGGAAACTGATTTCTGTAAAAATGACATGAAAGTGGCATAAAAGTGGCTTTTACTTGAAAACCGTAATATATTTTTAAATTTAGCTTACACCATCTGAAAGAGGGATATTAGAGGAACAAAATGCGCTACGCTGTAAGAAAATCTATGCAGTGGTTCCAGAGATATCTGCGTTGGTGTTGAAAAGTAATCAGGAAACGGATTTCTGTAAAAATGACACGAAAGTGGCTTTTAATTGAAAACTATGATATATTTCTAAATTAAGGTTACACATTCTGAAAGAGGGATGTTAGACGAACAAAATCAGCTAGACTGAGGGAAAATCTATGCAGTGGTTCCAGAGATATCTGCGTTGGTGTTGAAAAGTTATCAGGAAACTGATTCTGAAGACAGAAATGACAATGAAGTAGCATGAAAGTGGCTTTTACTTGAAAACTGTAATTCTGAAAGACGGATATTAGACGAACAAAATGCGCTAGGCTGTAAGAAAATCTATGCAGTGGTTCCAGAGATATCAGCGTTGGTGTTGAAAAGTTATCAGAAAACTGATTTCTGTAAAAATGACATTAAAGTGGCTTTTACTAGAAAACGGTAATATATTTGTAAGTTAAGCTTACACATTCTGAAAGAGAGATATTAGACAAACAAAATTCGCTAGGTTGTAAGAAAATTTATGCAGTGGTTCCAGAGATATCTGCGTTGGTGATGAAAAGTAATCAGGAAACGGATTTCTGTAAAAATGACACGAAAGTGGCTTTTAATTGAAAACTATGATATATTTCTAAATTAAGGTTACACATTCTGAAAGAGGGATGTAAGACGAACAAAATCAGCTAGACTGAGGGAAAATCTATGCAGTGGTTCCAGAGATATCTGCGTTGGTGTTGAAAAGTTATCAGGAAACTGATTCTGAAGACAGAAATGACAATGAAGTAGCATGAAAGTGGCTTTTACTTGAAAACTGTAATTCTGAAAGACGGATATTCGACGAACAAAATGCGCTAGGCTGTAAGAAAATCTATGCAGTGGTTCCAGAGATATCAGCGTTGGTGTTGAAAAGTTATCAGGAAACTGATTTCTGTAAAAATGACATGAAAGTGGCTTTTACTTGAAAACTGTAATATATTTCTAAATTAAGCTTACACATTCTGAAAGAGGGATATTTGACGGAAAAAAATGCGCTAGGCTGTAAGAAAATCTATGCAGTGGTTCCAGAGGTATCTCCGTTGGTGTTGAAAAGTTATCAGGAAACTGATTTCTGTAAAAATGACACGAAAGTGGCATGAAAGTGGATTTTACTTGAAAACTATGATATATTTCTAAATTAAGCTTATAGATTCTGAAAGAGGGATATCAGACGAACAAAATGCGCTAGGCTGTAAGAAAATCTATGCAGTGGTTCCAGAGATATCTGCGTTGGTGTTGAAAAGTTATCAGGAAACTGATTTCTGTAAAAATGACATGAAAGTGGCTTTTAATTGAAAACAATGATATATTTCTAAATTAAGCTTACATATTCTGAAAGAGGGATATTAGACGAACAAAATGCGCTAGACTGTAAGAAAATCTATGCAGTGGTTCCAGAGATATCTGCGTTGGTGTTGAAAAGGTATCAGGAAACTGATTCTGAAGAGGGATATTAGACGAACAAAATGCGCTAGACTGTAAGAAAATCTATGTAGTGGTTCCAGAGAAATCTGCGTTGGTGTTGAAAAGTTATCAGGAAACTGATTTCTGTAAAAGTGACATGAAAGTGGCTTTTACTTGAAAACTGTAATATATTTCTAAATTATGCTTACACATTCTGAAAGAGGCATATAAGACGAACAAAATGTGCTAGGCTGTAAGAAAATCTATGCAGTGGTTCCAGAGATATCTGCGTTGGTGTTGAAAAGTTATCAGGAAACTGATTTCTGTAAAAATGACATGAAAGTGGCTTTTACTTGAAAACTGTAATATATTTCTAAATTAAGCTTACATATTCTGAAAGAGGGATATTAGACGAACAAAATGCGCTAGGCTGTAAGAAAATCTATGCAGTGGTTCCAGAGATATCTGCATTAGTGTCGAAAAGTTATCAGGAAACTGATTTCTGTAAAAATGGCCTGAAAGTGGCTTTTACTTGAAAACTGTAATATTTTTCTAAATTAAGCTTACACATTCTGAAAGAGGGATATTAGACGAACAAAATGCGCTACGCTGTATGAAATGGTTCCAGAGATATCTGCGTTGGTGTTGAAAAGTTATCAGGAAACTGATGTCTGTAAAAATGTCATAAAAGTGGCTTTTACTTGAAAACTTTAATATATTTCTAAATTATGCTTACAGATTCTGAAAGCGGGATATCAGACGAACAAAATGCGCTAGGCTGTAAGAATATCTATGCAGTGGTTCCAGAGATATCTGCGTTGGTGTTGAAAAGTTATCAGGAAACTGATTTCTGTAAAAATGACATGAAAGTCGCTTTTAATTGCAAACAATGATATATTTCTAAATTGAAAAGGTATCAGGAAACTGATTCTGAAGAGGGATATTAGACGAACAGAATGCGCTAGACTGTAAGAAAATCTATGCAGTGGTTCCAGAGATATCTGCCTTGGTGTTGAAAAGTTATCAGGAAACTGATTTCTGTAAAAATGATATGAAAGTGGCTTTTACTTGAAAACTGTAATATATTTCTAAATTAAGCTTACGCATTCTGAAAGAACAACAAAATTCGCTAGGCTGTAAGAAAATCTATGCCGTGGTTCCAGAGATATCTGCGTTGGTGATGAAAAGTTGTCAGGAAACTGATTTCTGTAAAAATGACATGAAAGTGGCTTTTACGTGAAAACTTTAACATATTTCTAAATTAAGTTTACACATTCTGAAAGAGGGATATTAGACGAACAAAATGCGCCAGGCTGTAAGAAAATCTATGCAGTGGTTCCAGAGATATCTGCATTAGTGTTGAAAAGTTATCAGGAAACTGATTTCTGTAAAAATGACATGAAAGTGGCATGAAGTGGCTTTTACTTGAAAACTGTAATATTTTTCTAAATTAAGCTTACACATTCTGAAAGAGGGATATTAGACGAACAAAATGCGCTAGGCTGTAAGAAAATCTATGCAGTGGTTCCAGATATATCTGCGTTGGTGTTGAAAAGTTATCAGGAAACTGATTTCTGTAAAAATGACATGAAAGTGGCTTTTACTTGAAAACTGTAATATTTTCCTAAATTAAGCTTACACATTCTGACAGAGGGATATTAGACGAACAATATGCGCTAGGCTGTAAGAAAATCTATGCAGTGGTTCCAGAGATATCTGCGTTGGTGTTGAAAAGTTATCAGGAAACTGATTTCTGTAAAAATGACACGAAAGTGGCATGAAAGTGGCTTTTACTTGAAAACTATGATATATATATAAATTAAGCTTACACATTCTGATAGAGGGATATCAGACGAACAAAATGCGCTAGGCTATAAGAAAATCTATGCAGTGGTTCCAGAGATATCTGCGTTGGTGTTGAAAAGTTATCAGGAAACTGATTTCTGTAAAAATTACATGAAAGTGGCTTTTATTTGAAAACTGTAATATATTTCTAAATTAAGCTTACACATTCTGAAAGAGTGATATTAGACGAACAAAATTCGCTAGGCTGTAAGAAAATCTATGCAGTGGTTCCAGAGGTATCTGCGTTGGTGTTGAAAAGTTATCAGGAAACTGATTCTGAAGACAGAAATGACAATGAAGTAGCATGAAAGTGGCTTTTACTTGAAAACTGTAATTCTGAAAGAAGGATATTAGACGAACAAAATGCGCTAGGCTGTAAGAAAATCTATGCAGTGGTTCCAGAGATATCAGCGTTGGTGTTGAAAAGTTATCAGGAAACTGATTTCTGTAAAAATGACATGAAAGTGGCTTTTACTTGAAAACTGTAATATATTTCTAAATTAAGCTTACACATTCTGAATGAGGGATATTAGACGGAAAAAAATGTGCTAGGCTGTAAGAAAATCTATGCAGTGGTTCCAGAGGTATCTGCGTTGGTGTTGAAAAGTTATCAGGAAACTGATTTCTGTAAAAATGACACGAAAGTGGCATGAAAGTGGATTTTACTTGAAAACTATGATATATTTTTAAATTAAGCTTACACATTCTGATAGAGGGATATCAGACGAACAAAATGCGCTAGGCTATAAGAAAATCTATGCAGTGGTTCCAGAGATATCTGCGTTGGTGTTGAAAAGTTATCAGGAAACTGATTTCTGTAAAAATTACATGAAAGTGGCTTTTATTTGAAAACTGTAATATATTTCTAAATTAAGCTTACACATTCTGAAAGAGTGATATTAGACGAACAAAATTCGCTAGGCTGTAAGAAAATCTATGCAGTGATTCCATAGATATCTGCGTTAGTGTTTAAAAGTTATCAGGAAACTGATTTCTGTAAAAATGACATGAAAGTGGCATAAAAGTGGCTTTTACTTGAAAACCGTAATATATTTTTAAATTCAGCTTACACCATCTGAAAGAGGGATATTAGAGGAACAAAATGCGCTACGCTGTAAGAAAATCTATGCAGTGGTTCCAGAGATATCTGCGTTGGTGTTGAAAAGTAATCAGGAAACGGATTTCTGTAAAAATGACACGAAAGTGGCTTTTAATTGAAAACTATGATATATTTCTAAATTAAGGTTACACATTCTGAAAGAGGGATGTTAGACGAACAAAATCAGCTAGACTGAGGGAAAATCTATGCAGTGGTGCCAGAGATATCTGCGGTGGTGTTGAAAAGTTATCAGGAAACTGATTCTGAAGACAGAAATGACAATGAAGTAGCATGAAAGTGGCTTTTACTTGAAAACTGTAATTCTGAAAGACGGATATTAGACGAACAAAATGCGCTAGGCTGTAAGAAAATCTATGCAGTGGTTCCAGAGATATCAGCGTTGGTGTTGAAAAGTTATCAGAAAACTGATTTCTGTAAAAATGACATGAAAGTGGCTTTTACTTGAAAACTGTAATATATTTCTAAATTAAGCTTATAGATTCTGAAAGAGGGATATCAGACGAACAAAATGCGCTAGGCTGTAAGAAAATCTATGCAGTGGTTCCAGAGATATCTGCGTTGGTGTTGAAAAGTTATCAGGAAACTGATTTCTGTAAAAATGACATGAAAGTGGCTTTTAATTGAAAACAATGATATATTTCTAAATTAAGCTTACATATTTTGAAAGAGGGATATTAGACGAACAAAATGCGCTAGACTGTAAGAAAATCTATGCAGTGGTTCCAGAGATATCTGCGTTGGTGTTGAAAAGGTATCAGAAAAATGATTCTGAAGAGGGATATTAGACGAACAAAATGCGCTAGACTGTAAGAAAATCTATGTAGTGGTTCCAGAGATATCTACGTTGGTGTTGAAAAGTGATCAGGAAACTGATTTCTGTAAAAATGACATGAAAGTGGCTTTTACTTGAAAACTTTTATATATTTCTAAATTAAGCTTACGCATTCTGAAAGAGGGATATTAGACGAACAAAATTCGCTAGGCTGTAAGAAAATCTATGCAGTGGTTCCAGAGATATCTGCGTTGGTGTTGAAAAGTTATCAGGAAACTGATTTTTGTAAAAATGACATAAAAGTGGCATAAAAGTGGCTTTTACTTGAAAACTGTAATATATTTCTAAATTAAGCTTACACATTCTGAAAGAGGAATATTAGACGAACAAAATGCGCTAGGCTGTAAGAAAATCTATGCAGTGGTTCCAGAGATATCTGCGTTGGTTATGACATGAAAGTGGCATAAAAGTGGCTTTTACTTGAAAACCGTAATATATTTTTAAATTCAGCTTACACCATCTGAAAGAGGGATATTAGAGGAACAAAATGCGCTACGCTGTAAGAAAATCTATGCAGTGGTTCCAGAGATATCTGCGTTGGTGTTGAAAAGTAATCAGGAAACGGATTTCTGTAAAAATGACACGAAAGTGGCTTTTAATTGAAAACTATGATATATTTCTAAATTAAGGTTACACATTCTGAAAGAGGGATGTTAGACGAACAAAATCAGCTAGACTGAGGGAAAATCTATGCAGTGGTGCCAGAGATATCTGCGTTGGTGTTGAAAAGTTATCAGGAAACTGATTCTGAAGACAGAAATGACAATGAAGTAGCATGAAAGTGGCTTTTACTTGAAAACTGTAATTCTGAAAGACGGATATTAGACGAACAAAATGCGCTAGGCTGTAAGAAAATCTATGCAGTGGTTCCAGAGATATCAGCGTTGGTGTTGAAAAGTTATCAGAAAACTGATTTCTGTAAAAATGACATGAAAGTGGCTTTTACTTGAAAACTGTAATATATTTCTAAATTAAGCTTATAGATTCTGAAAGAGGGATATCAGACGAACAAAATGCGCTAGGCTGTAAGAAAATCTATGCAGTGGTTCCAGAGATATCTGCGTTGGTGTTGAAAAGTTATCAGGAAACTGATTTCTGTAAAAATGACATGAAAGTGGCTTTTAATTGAAAACAATGATATATTTCTAAATTAAGCTTACATATTTTGAAAGAGGGATATTAGACGAACAAAATGCGCTAGACTGTAAGAAAATCTATGCAGTGGTTCCAGAGATATCTGCGTTGGTGTTGAAAAGGTATCAGGAAACTGATTCTGAAGAGGGATATTAGACGAACAAAATGCGCTAGACTGTAAGAAAATCTATGTAGTGGTTCCAGAGATATCTGCGTTGGTGTTGAAAAGTGATCAGGAAACTGATTTCTGTAAAAATGACATGAAAGTGGCTTTTACTTGAAAACTTTTATATATTTCTAAATTAAGCTTACGCATTCTGAAAGAGGGATATTAGACGAACAAAATTCGCTAGGCTGTAAGAAAATCTATGCAGTGGTTCCAGAGATATCTGCGTTGGTGTTGAAAAGTTATCAGGAAACTGATTTTTGTAAAAATGACATAAAAGTGGCATAAAAGTGGCTTTTACTTGAAAACTGTAATATATTTCTAAATTAAGCTTACACATTCTGAAAGAGGAATATTAGACGAACAAAATGCGCTAGGCTGTAAGAAAATCTATGCAGTGGTTCCAGAGATATCTGCGTTGGTGTTGAAAAGTTATTAGGAAACTGATTTCTGTAAAAATGCCATGAAAGTGGCTTTTACTAGAAAACGGTAATATATTTGTAAATTAAGCTTACACATTCTGAAAGAGAGATATTAGACGAACAAAATTCGCTAGGCTGTAAGAAAATCTATGCAGTGGTTCCAGAGAAATCTGCGTTGGTGATGAAAAGTTATCAGGAAACTGATTTCTGTAAAAGTGACATGAAAGTGGCATGAAAGTGGCTTTTACTTGAAAACTGTAACATTTTTCTAAATTAAGCTTACACATTCTGAAAGAGGGATATTAGACGAACAAAATGCGCTAGGCTGTAAGAAAATCTATGCAGTGGTTCTAGAGATATCTGCATTAGTGTCGAAAACTTATCAGGAAACTGATTTCTGTAAAAATGGCATGAAGGTGGCATGAAAGTGGCTTTTACTTGAAAACTGTAACATTTTTCTAAATTAAGCTTACACATTCTGAAAGAGGGATATTAGATGAACAAAATGCGCTAGGCTGTAAGAAAATCTATACAGTGGTTCCAGAGATATCTGCGTTGGTGTTGAAAAGTAATCAGGAAACTGATTTCTGTAAAAATGACATGAAAGTGGCTTTTACTTGAAAACTGCAATATATTTCTAAATTAAGCTCACACATTCTGAAAGAGGGATATTAGACGAACAAAATGCGCTAGGCTGTAAGAAAATCTATGCACTGGTTCTAGAGATATCTGCATTAGTGTCGAAAACTTATCAGGAAACTGATTTCTGTAAAAATGGCATGAAAGTGGCATGAAAGTGGCTTTTACTTGAAAACTGTAACATTTTTCTAAATTAAGCTTACACATTCTGAAAGAGGGATATTAGACGAACAAAATGCGCTAGGCTGTAAGAAAATCTATACAGTGGTTCCAGAGATATCTGCGTTGGTGTTGAAAAGTAATCAGGAAACTGATTTCTGTAAAAATGACATGAAAGTGGCATGAAAGTGGCTTTTACTTGAAAAATGTAATATTTTTCTAAATTAAGCTTACACATTCTGAAAGAGGCATATAAGACGAACAAAATGTGCTAGGCTGTAAGAAAATCTATGCAGTGGTTCCAGAGATATCTGCGTTGGTGTTGAAAAGTTATTAGGAAACTGATTTCTGTAAAAATGACATGAAAATGGCTTTTACTTGAAAACTGTAATATATTTCTAAATTAAGCTTACACATTCTGAAAGAGGGATATTAGACGAACAAAATGCGCTAGGCTGTAAGAAAATCTATGCAGTGGTTCCAGAGATATCTACATTAGTGTCGAAAAGTTACCAGGAAACTGATTTCTGTAAAAATGGCCTGAAAGTGGCTTTTACTTGAAAACTGTAATATTTTTCTAAATTAAGCTTACACATTCTGAAAGAGGGATATTAGACGAACAAAATGCGCTACGCTGTATGAAATGGTTCCAGAGATATCTGCGTTGGTGTTGAAAAGTTATCAGGAAACTGATGTCTGTAAAAATGTCATAAAAGTGGCTTTTACTTGAAAACTGTAATATATTTCTAAATTATGCTTACAGATTCTGAAAGCGGGATATCAGACGAAGAAAATGCGCTAGGCTGTAAGAATATCTATGCAGTGGTTCCAGAGATATCTGCGTTGGTGTTGAAAAGTTATCAGGAAACTGATTTCTGTAAAAATGACATGAAAGTGGCTTTTAATTGCAAACAATGATATATTTCTAAATTGAAAAGGTATCAGGAAACTGATTCTGAAGAGGGATATTAGACGAACAGAATGCGCTAGACTGTAAGAAAATCTATGCAGTGGTTCCAGAGATATCTGCGTTGGTGTTGAAAAGTTATCAGGAAACTGATTTCTGTAAAAATGATATGAAAGTGGCTTTTACTTGAAAACTGTAATATATTTCTAAATTAAGCTTACGCATTCTGAAAGAACAACAAAATTCGCTAGGCTGTAAGAAAATCTATGCCGTGGTTCCAGAGATATCTGCGTTGGTGATGAAAAGTTGTCAGGAAACTGATTTCTGTAAAAATGACATAAAACTGGCTTTTACTTGAAACCTGTAATATATTTCTAAATTAAGCTTACACATTCTGAAAGAGGGATATTAGACGAACAAAATGCGCTAGACTGTAAGAAAATCTATGCACTGGTTCCAGAGATATCTGCGTTGGTGTTGAAAACTTATCAGGAAACTGATTTCTGTAAAATTGACATGAAAGTGGCTTTTAATTGAAAACTATGATATATTTCTAAATTAAGCTTACACATTCTGAAAGGGGGATATAAGACGAACAAAATGCGCTAAGCTGTAAGAAAATCTATGCAGTGGTTCCAGAGATATCTGCGTTGGTGTTGAAAGGTTATCAGGAAACTGATTTCTGTAAAAATGACATGAAAGTGGCTTTTACGTGAAAACTTTAACATATTTCTAAATTAAGTTTACACATTCTGAAAGAGGGATATTAGACGAACAAAATGCGCCAGGCTGTAAGAATATCTATTTAGTGGTTCCAGAGATATCTGCGTTGGTGTTGAAAAGTTATCAGGAAACTGATTTCTGTAAAAATGACATGAAAGTGGCTTTTACTTGAAAACTGTAATATATTTCTAAATTAAGCTTACACATTCTGAAAGAGGGATATTAGACGAACAAAATGCGCTAGGCTGTAAGAAAATCTATTCAGTGGTTCCAGAGATATCTGCATTAGTGTTGAAAAGTTATCAGGAAACTGATTTCTGTAAAAATGACATGAAAGTGGCTTTTACTTGAAAACTGTAATATTTTTCTAAATTAAGCTTACACATTCTGAAAGAGGGATATTAGACGAACAAAATGCGCTAGGCTGTAAGAAAATCTATGCAGTGGTTCCAGATGTATCTGCGTTGGTGTTGAAAAGTTATCAGGAAACTGATTTCTGTAAAAATGACATGAAAGTGGCTTTTACTTAAAAACTGTAATATTTTCCTAAATTAAGCTTACACATTCTGAAAGAGGGATATTAGACGAACAATATGCGCTAGGCTGTAACAAAATCTATGCAGTGGTTCCAGAGATATCTGCGTTGGTGTTGAAAAGTTATCAGGAAACTGATTTCTGTAAAAATTACACGAAAGTGGCATGAAAGTGGCTTTTACTTGAAAACTATGATATATATATAAATTAAGCTTACACATTCTGATAGAGGGATATCAGACGAACAAAATGCGCTAGGCTATAAGAAAATCTATGCAGTGGTTCCAGAGATATCTGCGTTGGTGTTGGAAAGTTATCAGGAAACTGATTTCTGTAAAAATTACATGAAAGTGGCTTTTATTTGAAAACTGTAATATATTTCTAAATTAAGATAACACATTCTGAAAGAGTGATATTAGACGAACAAAATTCGCTAGGCTGTAAGAAAATCTATGCAGTGGTTCCAGAGGTATCTGCGTTGGTGTTGAAAAGTTATCAGGAAACTGATTCTGAAGACAGAAATGACAATGAAGTAGCATGAAAGTGGCTTTTACTTGAAAACTGTAATTCTAAAAGAAGGATATTAGACGAACAAAATGCGCTAGGCTGTAAGAAAATCTATGCAGTGGTTCCAGAGATATCAGCGTTGGTGTTGAAAAGTTATCAGGAAACTGATTTCTGTAAAAATGACATGAAAGTGGCTTTTACTTGAAAACTGTAATATATTTCTAAATTAAGCTTACACATTCTGAAAGAGGGATATTAGACGGAAAAAAATGCGCTAGGCTGTAAGAAAATCTATGCAGTGGTTCCAGAGGTATCTGCGTTGGTGTTGAAAAGTTATCAGGAAACTGATTTCTGTAAAAATGACACGAAAGTGGCATGAAAGTGGATTTTACTTGAAAACTATGATATATTTCTAAATTAAGCTTACACATTCTGATAGAGGGATATCAGACGAACAAAATGCGCTAGGCTATAAGAAAATCTATGCAGTGGTTCCAGAGATATCTGCGTTGGTGTTGGTGTTGAAAAGTTATCAGGAAACTGATTTCTGTAAAAATTACATGAAAGTGGCTTTTATTTGAAAACTGTAATATATTTCTAAATTAAGCTTACACATTCTGAAAGAGTGATATTAGACGAACAAAATTCGCTAGGCTGTAAGAAAATCTATGCAGTGGTTCCATAGATATCTGCGTTAGTGTTTAAAAGTTATCAGGAAACTGATTTCTGTAAAAATGACATAAAAGTGGCATAAAAGTGGCTTTTACTTGAAAACCGTAATATATTTTTTAATTCAGCTTACACCATCTGAAAGAGGGATATTAGAGGAACAAAATGCGCTACGCTGTAAGAAAATCTATGCAGTGGTTCCAGAGATATCTGCGTTGGTGTTGAAAAGTAATCAGGAAACGGATTTCTGTAAAAATGACACGAAAGTGGCTTTTAATTGAAAACTATGATATATTTCTAAATTAAGGTTACACATTCTGAAAGAGGGATGTTAGACGAACAAAATCAGCTAGACTGAGGGAAAATCTATGCAGTGGTTCCAGAGATATCTGCGTTGGTGTTGAAAAGTTATCAGGAAACTGATTCTGAAGACAGAAATGACAATGAAGTAGCATGAAAGTGGCTTTTACTTGAAAACTGTAATTCTGAAAGACGGATATTAGACCAACAAAATGCGCTAGGCTGTAAGAAAATCTATGCAGTGGTTCCAGAGATATCAGCGTTGGTGTTGAAAAGTTATCAGAAAACTGATTTCTGTAAAAATGACATGAAAGTGGCTTTTACTTGAAAACTGTAATATATTTCTAAATTAAGCTTATAGATTCTGAAAGAGGGATATCAGACGAACAAAATGCGCTAGGCTGTAAGAAAATCTATGCAGTGGTTCCAGAGATATCTGCGTTGGTGTTGAAAAGTTATCAGGAAACTGATTTCTGTAAAAATGACATGAAAGTGGCTTTTAATTGAAAACAATGATATATTTCTAAATTAAGCTTACATATTCTGAAAGAGGGATATTAGACGAACAAAATGCGCTGGGCTGTAAGAAAATCTATGCAGTGGTTCCAGAGAAATCTGCGTTGGTGATGAAAAGTTATCAGGAAACTGATTTCTGTAAAAGTGACATGAAAGTGGCATGAAAGTGGCTTTTACTTGAAAACTGTAACATTTTTCTAAATTAAGCTTACACATTCTGAAAGAGGGATATTAGACGGACGAAATGCGCTAGGCTGTAAGAAAATCTATGCAGTGGTTCTAGAGATATCTGCATTAGTGTCGAAAACTTATCAGGAAACTGATTTCTGTAAAAATGGCATGAAGGTGGCATGAAAGTGGCTTTTACTTGAAAACTGTAACATTTTTCTAAATTAAGCTTACACATTCTGAAAGAGGGATATTAGATGAACAAAATGCGCTAGGCTGTAAGAAAATCTATACAGTGGTTCCAGAGATATCTGCGTTGGTGTTGAAAAGTAATCAGGAAACTGATTTCTGTAAAAATGACATGAAAGTGGCTTTTACTTGAAAACTGCAATATATTTATAAATTAAGCTCACACATTCTGAAAGAGGGATATTAGACGAACAAAATGCGCTAGGCTGTAAGAAAATCTATGCAGTGGTTCTAGAGATATCTGCATTAGTGTCGAAAACTTATCAGGAAACTGATTTCTGTAAAAATGGCATGAAAGTGGCATGAAAGTGGCTTTTACTTGAAAACTGTAACATTTTTCTAAATTAAGCTTACACATTCTGAAAGAGGGATATTAGACGAACAAAATGCGCTAGGCTGTAAGAAAATCTATAAAGTGGTTCCAGAGATATCTGCGTTGGTGTTGAAAAGTAATCAGGAAACTGATTTCTGTAAAAATGACATGAAAGTGGCATGAAAGTGGCTTTTACTTGAAAACTGTAATATTTTTCTAAATTAAGCTTACACATTCTGAAATAGGGATATTAGACGAACAAAATGCGCTACGCTGTATGAAGTGGTTCCAGAGATATCTGCGTTGGTGTTGAAAAGTTATCAGGAAACTGATGTCTGTAAAAATGTCATAAAAGTGGCTTTTACTTGAAAACTGTAATATATTTCTAAATTAAGCTTACAGATTCTGAAAGCGAGATATCAGACGAACAAAATGCGCTAGGCTGTAAGAAAATCTATGCAGTGGTTCCAAAGATATCTGCGTTGGTGTTAAAAAGTTATCAGGAAACTGATTTCTGTAAAAATGACATGAAAGTGGCTTTTAATTGCAAACAATGATATATTTCTAAATTCAGCTTACACATTCTGGAAGAGGGATATTAGACGAACAAAATGCGCTAGACTGTTAGAAAATCTATGTAGTGGTTCCAGAGATATCTGCGTTGGTGTTGAAAAGGTATGAGAAAACTGATTCTGAAGAGGGATATTAGACGAACAAAATGCGCTAGACTGTAAGAAAATCTATGCAGTGGTTCCAGAGATATCTGCGTTGGTGTTGAAAAGTTATCAGGAAACTGATTTCTATAAAAATGACATGAAAGTGGCTTTTACTTGAAAACTGTAATATATTTCTAAATTAAGCTTACGCATTCTGAAAGAACAACAAAATTCGCTAGGCTGTAAGAAAATCTATGCAGTGGTTCCAGAGATATCTGCGTTGGTGTTGAAAAGTTATCAGGAAACTAATTTCTGTAAAAATGACATAAAACTGGCTTTTACTTAAAAACTGTAATATATTTCTAAATTAAGCTTACACATTCTGAAAGAGGGATATTAGACGAACAAAATGCGCTAGGCTTTAAGAAAATCTATGCACTGGTTCCACAGATATCTGCGTTGGTGTTGAAAAGTTATCAGGAAACTGATTTCTGTAAAAATGACATGAAAGTGGCTTTTAATTGAAAACTATGATATATTTCTAAATTAAGCTTACACATTCTGAAAGGGGGATATAAGACGAACAAAATGCACTAGGCTGTAAGAAAATCTATTTGGTGGTTCTAGAGACATTTGCGTTGGTGTTGAAAAGTTATCAGGAAACTGATTTTTGTAAAAATGACATGAAAGTTGCTTTTACGTGAAAACTGTAATATATTTCTAAATTAAGTTTACACATTCTGAAAGAGGGATATTAGACGAACAAAATGCGCTAGGCTGTAAGAAAATCTATGTAGTGGTTCCAGAGATATCTGCGTTGGTGTTGAAAAGTTATCAGGAAACTGATTTCTGTAAAAATGACATGAAAGTGGCTTTTACTTGAAAACTATAATATTTTTCTAAATTAAGCTAACACATTCTGAAAGAGGGATATTAGACGAACAAAATGCGCTAGGCTGTAAGAATATCTATTTAGTGGTTCCAGAGATATCTGCGTTGGTGTTGAAAAGTTGTCAGGAAACTGATTTCTGTAAAAATGACATGAAAGTGGCTTTTACTTGAAAACTGTAACATATATCTAAATTAAGCTTACACATTCTGAAAGAGGGATATAAGACGAACAAAATGCGCTAGGCTGTAAGAAAATCTATGCAGTGGTTCCAGAGATATCTGCATTAGTGTTGAAAAGTTATCAGGAAACTGATTTCTGTAAAAATGACATGAAAGTGGCATGAAAATGGCTTTTACTTGAAAACTGTAATGTTTTCCTAAATTAAGCTTACACATTGTGAAAGAGGGATATTAGACGAACAAAATGCGCTAGGCTGTAAGAAAATCTATGCAGTGGTTCCAGAGATATCTGCGTTGGTGTTGAAAAGTTATCAGGAAACTGATTTCTGTAAAAATGACATGAAAGTGGCTTTTACTTGAAAACTGTAATATATTTCTAAATTAAGCTTACACTTTCTGAAAGAGGGATATCATAAGAAGTAAAAATGACATGAAAGTGGCATGAAAGTGGCTTTTACTTGAAAACTGTAATATATTTCTAAATTAAGCTTACACATTCTGAAAGAGGGATATCAGGCGAACAAAATGCGCTAGGCTGTAAGAAAATCTATGCAGTGGTTCCAGAAATATCTGCGTTGGTGTTGAAAAGTTATCAGGAAACTAATTTCTGTAAAAATGACATGAAAGTGGCATGAAAGTGGCTTTTACTTGAAAACTGTAATATAT
Organism: Gymnosoma rotundatum; assembly: GCA_916610165.2. Lineage (NCBI taxonomy): Eukaryota > Metazoa > Arthropoda > Insecta > Diptera > Tachinidae > Gymnosoma > Gymnosoma rotundatum. The sequence continues at coordinate 68,127,124 of OU744337.1, read as the reverse complement.
TTCTAAATTAAGCTTACACATTCTGAAAGAGGGATATTAGACGAACAAAATGCGCTACGCTGTATGAAGTGGTTCCAGAGATATCTGCGTTGGTGTTGAAAAGTTATCACTTGAAAAAAAGTTTTACTTGAAAACTGTAATATATTGCTAAATTAAGCTTACACATTCTGAAAGAGGGATATCAGACGAACAAAATGCGCTATGCTGTAAGAAAATCTGTGCAGTGGTTCCAGACATATCTGCCTTGGTGTTGAAAAGTTATCAGAAAATTAATTTCTGTAAAAATGACATAAAAGTGGCATGAAAGTGGCTTTTACTTGAAAACTGTAATATATTTCTAAATTAAACTTACACATTCTGAAAGAGGGATATTAGACGAACAAAATGCGCTAGGCTGTAAGAAAATTTATGCAGTGGTTCCAGAGATATCTGCGTTGGTGTTGAAAAGTTATCAGGAAACTAATTTCTGTAAAAATGACATGAAAGTGGCATGAAAATGGCTTTTACTTGAAAACTGTAAAATATTTCTAAATTAAGCTTAAACATTCTGAAAGAGGGATATAAGACGAAAAAAATGCGCTAGGCTGTAAGAAAATCTATGCAGTAGTTCTAGAGATATCTGCATTAGTGTTGAAAAGTTATCAGGAAACTGAACGACGAACAAAATGCGCTAGGCTGTAAGAAAATTTATGCAGTGGTTCCAGAGATATCTGCGTTGGTGTTGAAAAGTTATCAGGAAACTAATTTCTGTAAAAATGAGATGAAAGTGGCATGAAAATGGCTTTTACTTGAAAACTGTAATATATTTCTAAATTACGCTTACACATTCTGAAAGAGGGATATTAGACGAACAAAATGCGCTACGCTGTATGAAGTGGTTCCAGAGATATCTGCGTTGGTGTTGAAAAGTTATCAGGACTGATTTCTGTAAAAATGACATGAAAGTGGCTTTTACTTGAAAACTGTAATATATTGCTAAATTAAGCTTACACATTCTGAAAGAGGGATATCAGACGAACAAAATGCACTAGGCTGTAAGAAAATCTGGGCAGTGGTTCCAGAGATATCTGCGTTGGTGTTGAAAAGTTATCAGAAAACTAATTTCTGTAAAAATGACATAAAAGTGTCATGAGAGTGGCTTTTACTTGAAAACTGTAATATATTTCTAAATTAAGTTTAAACATTCTGAAAGAGGGATATAAGACGAACAAAATGCGCTAGGCTGTAAGAAAATCTATGCAGTAGTTCTAGAGATATCTGCATTAGTGTTGAAAAGTTATCAGGAAACTGATTTCTGTAAAAATGACATGAAAGTGGCATGAAAGTGGCTTTTACTTGAAAACTGTAATATATTTCTAAATTAAGCTTACGCATTCTGAAAGAACAACAAAATTCGCTAGGCTGTAAGAAAATCTATGCAGTGGTTCCAGAGATATCTGCGTTGGTGTTGAAAAGTTATCAGGAAACTAATTTCTGTAAAAATGACATAAAACTGGCTTTTACTTAAAAACTGTAATATATTTCTAAATTACGCTTACACATTCTGAAAGAGGGATATTAGACGAACAAAATGCGCTAGGCTTTAAGAAAATCTATGCACTGGTTCCAGAGATATCTGCATTGGTGTTAAAAAGTTATCAGGAAACTGATTTCTGTAAAAATGACATGAAAGTGGCTTTTAATTGAAAACTATGATATATTTCTAAATTAAGCTTACACATTCTGAAAGGGGGATATAAGACGAACAAAATGCACTAGGCTGTAAGAAAATCTATTTGGTGGTTCTAGAGATATTTGCGTTGGTGTTGAAAAGTTATCAGGAAACTGATTTTTGTAAAAATGACATGAAAGTGGCTTTTACGTGAAAACTGTAATATATTTCTAAATTAAGTTTACACATTCTGAAAGAGGGATATTAGACGAACAAAATGCGCTAGGCTGTAAGAAAATCTATGTAGTGGTTCCAGAGATATCTGCGTTGGTGTTGAAAAGTTATCAGGAAACTGATTTCTGTAAAAATGACATGAAAGTGGCTTTTACTTGAAAACTATAAAATTTTTCTAAATTAAGCTTACACATTCTAAAAGAGGGACATTAGACGAACAAAATGCGCTAGGCTGTAAGAATATATATTTAGTGGTTCCAGAGATATCTGCGTTGGTGTTGAAAAGTTATCAGGAAACTGATTTCTGTAAAAATGACATGAAAGTGGCTTTTACTTGAAAACTGTAACATATATCTAAATTAAGCTTACACATTCTGAAAGAGGGATATTAGACGAACAAAATGCGCTAGGCTGTAAGAAAATCTATGCAGTGGTTCCAGAGATATCTGCATTAGTGTTGAAAAGTTATCAGGAAACTGATTTCTGTAAAAATGACATGAAAGTGGCATGAAAATGGCTTTAACTTGAAAACTGTAATGTTTTCCTAAATTAAGCTTACACATTGTGAAAGAGGGATATTAGACGAACAAATTGCGCTAGGCTGTAAGAAAATCTATGCAGTGGTTCCAGAGATATCTGCGTTGGTGTTAAAAAGTTATCAGGAAACTGATTTCTGTAAAAATGACATGAAAGTGGCTTTTACTTGAAAACTGTAATATTTTCCTAAATTAAGCTTACACATTCTGAAAGAGGGATATTAGACGAACAAAATGCGCTAGGCTGTAAGAAAATCTATGCAGTGGTTCCAGAGATATCTGCGTTGGTGTTGAAAAGTTATCAGGACTCTGATTTCTGTAAAAATGAAATGAAAGTGGCTTTTAATTGAAAACTGTAATATATTTCTAAATTAATCTTTCACTTTCTGAAAGAGGGATATCATAAGAAGTAAAAATGACATGAAAGTGGCATGAAAGTGGCTTTTACTTGAAAACTGTAATATATTTCTAAATTAAGCTTACACATTCTGAAAGAGGGATATCAGGCGAACAAAATGCGCTAGGCTGTAAGAAAATCTATGCAGTGGTTCCAGAAATATCTGCGTTGGTGTTGAAAAGTTATCAGGAAACTAATTTCTGTAAAAATGACATAAAAGTGGCATGAAAGTGGCTTTTACTTGAAAACTGTAATATATTTCTAAATTACGATTACACATTCTGAAAGAGGTATATTAGACGAACAAAATGCGCTAGGCTGTAAGAAAATCTATGCAGTGGTTCCAGAGATATCTGCGTTGGTGTTGAAAAGTTATCAGGAAACTGATTTCTGTAAAAATGACATGAAAGTGGCTTTTACTTGAAAACTGTAATATATTTCTAAATTAAGCTTACACATTCTGAAAGAGGAATACTAGACGAACAAAATTCGCTAGGATGTAAGAAAATCTATGCAGTGGTTCCATAGATATCTGCGTTGGTGTTGAAAAGTTATCACGAAACTGATTTCTGTAAAAATGACATGAAAGTGGCAAGAAAGTGGCTTTTACTTGAAAACTGTAATATTTTTTTAAATTAAGCTTACACATTCTGAAACAGGGATATTAGACGAACAAAATGCGCTTCGCTGTATGAAGTGGTTCCAGAGATATCTGCGTTGGTGTTGAAAAGTTATCAGGAAACTGATTTCTGTAAAAATGACATGAAAGTGGCTTTTACTTGAAAACTGTAATATATTTCTAAATTAAGCTTACATATTCTGAAAGAGGGATATAAGATGAACAAAATGCGCTAGGCTGTGTAGCAGCTGCTGTCGCAAAAATAATGAAAGTATGTTGCCAGATGGTTGGCCGCGCTGGCATGCTGGCGTTTAGCACCGGCTAGAGCTCGCCGTCTTGGGCTGGTTCTTGCCAACGCAACTGGTTAGTTTGCGGCTACAAAAAAACTCATGCCAGCTAAGCTGAAAAAAAGGAAATAAATCAATGAGGCCCGAAGCAAGTTTGTCCATCCTTTGCCACACATACAAAAACGTCACCCTGGCTGATGTTCTGCCAGAACGAACTCCCTCCCTCTTGAGGCTAAAAGATAACCTCACCATGACATCATAATTAAAAATAAGTTTTTACGCTCACTTGCAACTTTTACTTCCCGCTACTTACTGCGTCTTAATTCGCCTAAACCACCATTTTAAAAAAGTACAAACTTATAATTTCCGATTTAAAAAGGTGAACATTTTTTAGTTTTATTTTAGTTATTAAAATTAACTATTAAAGAAACTTGGCAGAGCAAAAGATAATTGAAATATACAAAAAGTAAAATTCTTAACATTTGAAACAAAAATTAACTTTAGCAAAATTTTTGAACATTCATTAACCATTTAAAGATTTAATTAATCATGATAATTCTCTTCTTTCTAGGTATTTTCAATTTTAGTATTTTCTTCTTTTTCAGGTGTTTTTATTTTTTTTTTATACTTCAGGATTTTCTTCTATTTCAGATATTTTCTTCTATTTCAGGTGTTTTTATTTTTTTATATTTCAGGATTTTCTTCTATTTCAGGTATTTTCTTCTATTTCAGGTATTTTCTTCTATTTCAGTTATTTTCTTCTATTTCAGGTATTTTCTTCTATTTCAGGTATTTTCTTCTTGATGGCTTCAGGATCGCCTGTCCGTCCGTCTAGTTGTCTCGTACGGGTTAATTGTTCACGGTAATTACAAAACTTTGCCGATTAATATATATATTTCACTTTGTTATTTTTAAGGAAAACAACTCTTAAAATGTTGGGCAAAAACCCCTGACGCGATGGACGAATATCTAATAGGTCTGAGCTCAACACTACCACGCGCGCACTCCGGGTACAAATCCCTCAGCGGAATGGCTTATTTTGCACGGTGAGTAAATTATTTTTCCTAACTTAATTTTACAAAGATAAATATACATACATACATAAATTACTTTCTGTCCGTAGGTCGTCTGTCGAGTGGTACGGATGTCTGGCTTTACCTGCACCACCTAGAATGGGTAGTGCGTGGAGAAGATGCTATCTTTTGTCCAACGTTGGGTGTGACTATGACGATAGAGGTGGTGACGATTTGGTTTAAAAAAATTGTTTGTATATTTACTTTTTGTTTAGTTTTTGAAAATTTTGAAACCCATTTTTTTATTTTTATATGATTTGTTTTTGTTATTTTTATATTTTTAAGTTTTACCAAAAGTTTAATAAAAGTTCATAAAAAGGATTTTCTTCACTGTTTTATTTGCACCAATTCCACTTTCTTCTAATTTTCAAGCTTCCGCACCAAAACCTCTGTCACACCAGCCAAAAGATCCAAAAAGAAAGAGGCGGAAACATGTTTTCTCCCCAACAAGAAACCTTGTTGGGAAGCAAACATGTCTCCTGCCTCCATTTTCAATAGCCTTTTCAGCAATTGACTTACATGCATTATTCCTAATTTCTTTCATACTTCTTCCTTTCTTTCATTCACATCCAATTAATACCCTGACAGCTGTAACTCTAATACCTTTTTGCACTGTGTTATCCTGCTATAGGGTGCCCATGACAAACCCAACCACTTCTGAGGTCCATTTATGGACGCAGAATGGGAGGGGACTTAACTTTCTCAAAAAAAAAAATCATATCTTTAAATTCCTGGTATTTTGGGTATTCTTTGCGAATTCCCACCAAAAGTTACTGATCTGGTCGCTCTATTTAAAATTCACCACTAAATATGGTTTTAGTACCAATATTATTTTTGTTAGTCTGGCCTCTCCCTGTCATTGGAATAAGCAGCTGACAGAGAATAAAAACAAAAGAAAAGGAGAATTACTACCAAATAGTTGGCGTAAGGTAGGTTGAACGAAATTTCATGAATCCATTTCAAAAGAATATTAATTCTTAATTATAATTCTGTTCAGGTTTTGGAGTTTGCCCTGCGGATCTTCCCTGTTAAAGGTAAGTGAAACTTTTAAAATTAATAGGAAACCAACATGTGCGTTCCTGCTTCTCTTTTTACATACCAACCTATGTATGTTTGTATGTATTGACGGCGTCATTGCGTCACCGTCGATGCCAAGCAATGATGGTCAATTAAATATTTCCTTCCATTGGGAAGGTTTTAGTAAAGATGGCATCGTTGGCGACACTGTAGTCGGCCTATTAAATGGCGACTTCCTGCACCGAGAACTTTAGAAAGGTAAGTAAAAATAAATTGTACTTTATAATGATTTCTCCTAATTTCCCTGTTCTGTTTAACTCTTTCCCTAGGCAACCGATAGATGAACCCTGAACCTGGCATTCCGGAAAATAAGGTAAGTGTCATTTATTATTCCCTCTAGTGTATTTTACATTATGCCTGTGATTGCAATTTAATTACGTAGACGTAACGTAACACAAATTATCCCTCTACATAAACCCAAGGTAGTAATGCGCTTTCCATATTACATAATAATTGTAATTATATATGTAATACTGTTTAGTATGGCCTGCTACTTTCCTAATACCCTGTTCAGACATACGCTTTAATTGCGCAATAAAGGAATTTACGCCACTAAGTTCCTAATTGAACTTAATTTACCATATAAGAAATTAATTAACAAATTTTTCAATCAGTACTTAATTGAGAAATCAATTGATTAAGTTTGCTCCTACAACCCTTGTGAAGTGTGTTCAGTGAGAGAAAATTTTATAAAATGACAAAATTAAATGCCATAAAAATCAAAAATAAAATATTTTTAAATTAAATGGAATGATAAATTTTTGAAAATTTAATGGAGATTCAACGACAGCTTGCAGTCAGAACTTGATCGTACTGACTGGAAGAATTCCATATTTCAAATAAAAACAAGCAAACTTTATTTTAAAGCCGAACTTCTCTTCATTTTTCCAAATTTAGCAACACAAGATTCTAATGTAAAACCTAGGTCTGTTCAATAAATTTTCGGCAGAAACTAACAACGAGAGAGTAAAATAAAATTGACAACATTACTATTCCAAATAAAAAAGGGAATAAATGCCTTTTTGGAAGAAAAAAACTAGCAAGGTAAAGCCGAACTGACCATAATAACAAACAGCGGCTATAAAAATAAATATTTATCTAAAACAGAAAAAGCGGTGTCGAGGCGTAATGCATTTGCAAAAGCTTTGGCATTGATTGTGAGCACCTTTTTTTGAATACTTTGCAAAATTGCCAAAACTGTTCCGTTTTTTTTTTTTTGCAAAACTTTTAGTTTAGTTTATTTTATCCTTTTTCTTTTGCTTATTGTTTTGTTATCCTGGCGTTTACTTGTACCTATACAGTTTTCTCAGCTTTATTCTTACTATTACACCAACGTTAGCTTCAAATCAAAATATTTTGTATTTATAACCGAAAGCTATAAATGTTATGTATATTTTGTGCTGTGTGGTTGTAAACAATTTTAACTGCAGATATTCGGTTTTGCAATCGCCATACAAATTATGGCAAAAAGCCACACCCTTTTGGTCTAGCAATGATGTGATGTAAATATTTTTGTGGAAAGTGCTAATAAACACTTTCAGTTCAAAGTATTTAATATTTATTAACTTATTTTGTAAAACAGAACAAGAATCAGCTATCCTGTTCTTGCCAGTAACAAAAGTATTAAGAAATTTATTAACATTTACATCTTTTACTTTTTTTACTCTTTCGCTGCTTCTTTTGAGGTACTGAATTAAACAATTTCCAATAACTTCTTGTTATTGAACAGAACCATATTCTACTGTAAAATGTTAATTAGGTAGATTAAATTGGATATGTGTTTTATATTGAATTCACAACGATATAAGTGGGCATAAATAAGCAAGTGATTGTGACATTCGTTCAGTTATCCGCTCCCAAAATTACCTGGTTCCACTATATTCTGAACGAAAAACACGTTATTTGAAATAACTTTGACAAGGTGTTTTACAGTCCCAGTCTGTATATTAAGCATAAATATTAAAAATTTCTAATTCTTGTAAATTCAATTAATCTTACTAACCATTTCAAAATTAACATTTCAATTTTCCATACAACTCATTTAAACGCCGTGAAGTAACGATGCACTGACTTTCTCGATGAAAACACTTGCTGGGTCAGATGTAAGCAAGGGTAAAAACTCCTGTTTTTCTTGTTTCATCCGGGTTGTCCGGCTGCTTATAACTTTTACTCTACTTGAGGTGTTATAGTATAGAAATTTAGTGTACTGTTCCTTGACACCGAATTAATTTAATTTATTTTCGCAAAGAGTTCCTTTTAAATGCTCGGTTATTTTAAAACTATTTAGTTTACTGTTCTCACGTACAATTTATAGCTATCCGAAAGCCAAGAATAATAGAGAGATCACACAGGGACTAAATCCACCACAGGATTTAGAGCTCAAACACTAATTCTGTGGCGGGAGATACCCCCTGCAATGACTCAGAAAAAAGGTAAGTAGATCTGTCACAGGTGAAATTAAACTGTTTCTCCTAAAGAAAAAAAAATTCATTTCCTAAAAAAAATTAATAAAAAGGTTACATCAAAAATGTAAATCTTGAGAAATAATAAAAAAATGAAAATTGAAAAGAAAGGGAAAGCTTTCATACCTTTACACAAAACGAGAGTCTAAATCTACCTCCGAGTTTAGGGCTCATGGCTTAATTACGCGGTCAAAAAAAAAATTTCAAAGATTTTAGAAAAATTAAAATCTAAAATAATAGGATAAATCGATAAAATGCTCTAAAAGTATAAATGCAAATAACTCTTTATACTTCATACGTTACTTTTAGACCATTTTACTATCTACCAAAAAACCGTATTTATTTACATCATAATTTTCCTCCCCCACAGGTAATAAAGTTTCAAACTTACCCAAGGCTGGGAAAAGAACAAAAGGACCCTGTTAATGGACCCCCCTCTAAAAACAATTCAGGCGAGTGAGGTACCACCAACGTGGGTAACTAAAAAAAAAAATATATATATATATACCAAAAGCTAAGCCTATATTCTAAAGTATGTTTTGCTTTTCTTATAGGTACTATATCCAGCAAAAAAACTAATGGACACAAACACTGCGTCAACACCTGGGCCAGCATCATGCTGGAGAATACTTTGAAAAACAATAAAACCATTTTTTATTATAAATATTCGCATTTGCACTATTAGGCTAGAAATTTATAGAGCAGCCCTCGTATACAAATCCATCAACTACTTTTAAATCAGGTAACCGTTCAGAATTTGCTTCTATTGTAGAAATTAATTCTAAATAGTCGCTGGACTTAAAAGCACTTGAGCTAAGATCGACCAGCCCTTCTACATCTGCCGAGACTTCTTCCATTTCATAGCGCGATAGGGTATCAGGTACTACATTCTGTTTCCCCTGCCTATGCTCTATCAAGAAATCATAAGATTGGAGATGTAGACTCCACCGGGCTAAACGGCCACTTAGGTCTTTGTGCGACATAAGCCACTTAAGACTGCTGTGGTCGGTTATTACAGAGAAAGGCATAAACTTCTTAATCGCCAAGACCACGGCAAGGCATTCACGCTCCGTGACCGAATAATTTTTCTGCGCTGGTGTTAGTTTGTGGGAAAAATTGGCGATTGGATGCTCTTCTCCAGAATCATCTTTCTGAAAAAGAACAGCTCCAATGCCTATGTCTGACGCATCACACTGGACGTAAAAATGCCTTGAGAAGTCTGGGTGATTAAGAAGTGGGCTCGAAATCAGAGCACTCTTGAGTCGATCAAACGCGACTTTGGCTTCTTCCGAAAACTTGAATTGCTTACCCTTCTTCAGCGTTTCGAAAATGGGAGCCGCAATAGTGGCATAGTCTGGTATAAATTTTCTATATCAGCCTGTTGCCCCCATGAAGCTCCGCACTTGCTTCGCTGTTTTAGGATAAGCAAATCCAGTAATCGTTTCTACCTTAGCCGGATCAGGTTTTACTTTGCCTCCGCCTACAATGTACCCCAGATATCTCAACTCTTTGAAACATAATTTAGATTTCGCTACATTGATGGTCAGACCTGCTAATGTTAGACTTCTAGCTACCCGTGCCAACAACTCCAAGTGCGTTGCAAAGTCTGGAGAAACTATCAAAAGATCATCAAGATAGACATAAACCCTTTCACGAAGCGCCGCGGGGATCACTTTATCCATTAAACGGCATAACCTCTGGGATGCGTTACACAACCCAAATGGCATGACCGTAAAATGGTAAAGTGGCCGCCCTGGTACCGTGAAAGCAGTTTTTTCTCTACTAGATGGATCTAGTGGAATCTGCCAGAATGCATCTTTAAGATCGACACTAGAGATATAAATCGTGTCTCCCAAGCGGCTTAACAAACCCTCTATGTGTGGCAGAGGATAGGCATCCTTGACTGTTAGCGCATTGAGTTTTCGAACGTCCAAACACAACCGATTCTTTTCGCCTTACGGACCAAAGTAACCGGATGACTCCACGGACTCTCGCTAACTTCAATGACACCAAGGTCAAGCATCCTATCAAGCTCTGCAAACATAAGTTTTTGAACCGCCGGAGAGACAGGATAGTGACGATCTTTCACCGGAGTTGCGTCACGAGTATCTATTGAATGTGTCTCCAAATGAGTTTTTCCTAGACCTTTTTTTGGGTAGCAGGGGAACATCGATATAACCAAATCTAATTTCCTTTGCTTTTCAGCGTTCAAATAATGAATTACGACATCTGGGGTGCTATCTGTCTCTGCGCAGAGACTTATACCATTTGTCGTAAGGCTTTCAAGATTGGCAAATAATTTAAAAACCTTCATAAAGTCGATACCCAAGAATAACTCACGATTCAAAGTAGGCACTAGATAGAAACTTATGACCTGCGTTGTTTGACCAAATTTTACCTCTGCTCGAACACGACCCACGATATGATGTCCAGTACCGTCAGCTGTCTTAATTATTGAGGAAAAATCATGGACTTTAAGTCCAGCTTTTTCCAGAAACTCAAGACAGTTGCGGCCAAGACACGACACCGTAGCGCCGCTATCAAGCAGGCCCTCGATTTCATACCCACCTAGCTTTATGCGAGTATACAGACGTGAGTCTACACCCTCATAAAGGGAGGCTAGTGAAATTTCGCGCCTTAATCGTTTACGCGCCTTGTAACGTTCCCTTGCCCTACGGATTCGATCTGAAACCTTGCCAAAAATTCTTAGCCTGGCCTCTTTATATTCTTTAATTCGAATATGAAGAGGCTTAATGTCCCTAAGCGTAAGTTCTTTGCCCCCTTCTATCGCTAATTTATCATTCTTCAAAATTCTAATTCCAGTCTTACTTAAATCTACTTGCTGATTAGAAACTGGGCCTAGACCTCCGTCGACCGCGCCTCCCCAGTTCGAGACGGGTTCCGTGACCTGTTTCCCTGACACTTGGGGCACTTAGGGGTCACCACATTTTCTTTACCACACTAAAGCAAAACACACGAGTCACAGGCTCAGGACAATCTACAAAACTATGTCCAACGATTTTGCAATTCCAGCAGGTGTAATTGCCTGCCGACCGAATAGCATCTACCTCAAAATCAACCGAGTCTAAATCATCTTCAGGGCGAGAAATTTCATTCACCCTTTGGGTGAAGTTTGGGCGCTGCTGGTACAGATGTCGCTGGCTAGCTAGCAAGTTTTCTGCCCGCCTCACCTCGCGACAAAATTCCGATAACGTTCTCAACGTGACGGCAAACATCATTTGTGCTAAGGCGGGTTTTAAATTCCCTCTCATTATCTCAACCAACTGCGGCTCGTCATAGGGATTCTCTTGTTGGTTGCGCAGCCTGATCACTGAATTGTAAAAATCTTCGAATGACTCCTGCGGCAATTGCCGGCGGTTTAAAATTTTCATTTGCACCTGGTACTCTTTCTCGAAGCGGCGATACTGCGTTAGGAGAGCTTTTTCTACTTCCGCCCAGGTGTTCATATGCACAATTTTTCGGCAATCCCAGTACCAGTCGAGAGCAGGGCCGTCTAGTAATTCTAGTCTACCCACGTTTGGTCTACTTGTCTGGGGCAAATGCAGTACTTGCTGTGGCTGATTTTGTGTTGGCTGCTGACTAAGAGGCAAAAAATTTGGCTGCTGCAATGCGTAGTGTGGTTGCTGGTATGGCGTTTGAAATTGCTGCTGTGGAAAACATGGCGGTTGTACAACCTGCTGTTGCAGATACGGTGTTTGATCTTGCTGTGGTTGCTGGTTACTCACTAGGGGATTTTGTGGCTGTACCATTGATGGTTGCTGATTTTGATACCTTGCGAATGATTGTTGTGGCTGTTGAGCATTTTGTTGCTGTACACCAACCTGTAAGTTTTGAACGTTTTCGCCCGCACGCACATGATGCCGTGCCGGAACCAATGGGGGTGGTTGGGGTATATCAGCCGATGGCTGAGGCAAAACAAATCTCCTGCTACTATCTACCGACGGTTCAGACACTGAAGCTTGAGCTTGCTCCGGCCTTGCAGTCGGAAGCTGATTCACGGCAGCCTGCGATGTCATGACTTGCTTTATTTCTAGCAAGGCTTGCTGGATTTTATCATTGACTTCTCTCATCAAACGTGCTTGGCATAGGCCAACAGATGCCTCCACAAACTGCCGAATATTGCTCATGCTAAATGTTTCCGTGTTGGGATTATCTACACTACCTTCACGTGCCTCTCGACGTATATTTTGAGCGGTTATGCTGAAAAACGCTGGTGATACCACCGTCTGCTCATCGCTATCGCTGCTAATTGACACATTTGGTGAGTCTGATGTAGCAAAAACTGGATTACTCACTGTGGCAAAAGTTGTCGCTGTAGCCGTCGTTGTGGCTGTACTGGATGTCGTATTTATTTGGGTCGGAACGGTTGTTGTTGTAGACGCAGTAGCGCTACCAGCAGCAGCATCGCTGGTCGTTGGCATATTATTTTCATCAGACAACATTTTGCTGCCTCGACGGGTCAACACCATTAAATAACGGTTGAAAAATAAAAAGTAAAAGTAAAAACCAAACCGAAAGAAAAGAAAACTATCCAATGGAAATTGCTTTCTAAGAATGTGAAAAAATAAATAAACGATGCCTACAACAATCCACAAAATAAATAAATTATATGCTTATAGCAGATATGCAAAAAAACTCTTAAAGCCGAAATAAAAAGTAAAAAAAAATTTGTTCCAATAAAACAAAAAAAAACGAAACTGATTCAAATTAATCGCTTTTTTGGAAAAGATGAAAACTAAAAAAAACGCAGGATACGCACAAAGTAAATGAAAAATAGTCCCCAGGTAAATTAAAATACCTAATGGAGATGAAAAGTCTGAAAAAAACCCTATGAAAAATGCTTGAAGCAAATAAAAATAGAGGATAAAAAAATTATAAGAATAAATAAATAATAACGCAAAGGATTTCTACACCAAACTTCCACGGTAGATGAAAACAAACTAAACCCCTTTTTAATTCTTTTCAAAATTAGAAAGGTCACAAAAAAAATCAGACGTTATTTCGAGTAAGCGGCAGTATTGCGGGTAAAGTAAAAAGTTGCAAGGAAAATTTTTATATGACATTTGTTATATGTGTGTAATTTTTTAAAATAAATTTTCAACTGTTTTGCAGGAAGACTACAAGAAGACGACAACAAAAGAAACGATTTGCAGAACTAGTGGTGGTTGACAATACCAGGAAAAGGGGCGTGCTGCAACGATAAAGTAAAGGTATGGTTACCTATTAAACGGACTAGCACTCTCTATTCCTGATGCTGGATTTAAAAAAAAATTAATATTGAATTCAAAGAAAACGTAAGTATAAAATTCTATTTTACCACTAGTCTTTTGGCAATGGTTTATGCAATTTACTTAAGGGGGGTCTCAATCATTTTTCCTCAGCCTGAGCAATTAAAACTCTACTCTAACATCTTGTATGATGTTTAATTTTCCTAAGTCTCAGGTTAATGAAAAATGATTCAGACTTCTAAATCTGCAAAACTCTTTGACCGTACCGTCCACGCCATATGTCGCAACACGATCCTAGGTACTCAGCCTTGGGACTCGGGACTTACATGTGTGTGAGTGGCACGTGCCATAAAGCTTTGGAAGATTCGCCCAAACAAAACTAACTACGTTAAAAATTTTCCTCCTTAGAAAACGTCGCATAGTAAGGGACTCTTGGAGTTTCTTACTGACGTAAGCGTCTACTAGAAGGAAAGGAAAAACGAAAATGAAAGAAACGGCATTGCGTCTCCTTGAACTTGCTTCGGGCCCCACGTTGGGCGCCATTTTTGTAGCAGCTGCTGTCGCAAAAATAATGAAAGTATGTTGCCAGATGGTTGGCCGCGCTGGCATGCTGGCGTTTAGCACCGGCTAGGGCTCGCCGTCTTGGGCTGGTTCTTGCCAACGCAACTGGTTAGTTTGCGGCTACAAAAAAAAACTCATGCCAGCTAAGCTAAAAAAAAGGAAATAAATCAATGAGGCCCGAAGCAAGTTTGTCCATCCTTTTCCACACATACAAAAACGTCACCCTGGCTGATGTTCTGCCAGAACGAACTCCCTCCCTCTTGAGGCTAAAAGATAACCTCACCATGGCATCATAATTAAAAATAAGTTTTTATTTACCCCAAACGCTCACTTGCAACTTTTACTTCCCGCTACTTACTGCGTCTTAATTCGCCTAAACCACCATTTTAAAAAAGTACAAACTTATAATTTCCGATTTAAAAAGGTGAACATTTTTTAGTTTTATTTTAGTTATTAAAATTAACTATTAAAGAAACTTGGCAGAGCAAAAGATAATTGAAATATACAAAAAGTAAAATTCTTAACATTTGAAACAAAAATTAACTTTAGCAAAATTTTTGAACATTCATTAACCATTTAAAGATTTAATTAATCATGATAATTCTCTTCTTTCTAGGTATTTTCAATTTTAGTATTTTCTTCTTTTTCAGGTGTTTTTATTTTTTTTTATACTTCAGGATTTTCTTCTATTTCAGGTATTTTCTTCTATTTCAGGTGTTTTTATTTTTTTATATTTCAGGATTTTCTTCTATTTCAGGTATTTTCTTCTATTTCAGGTATTTTCTTCTATTTCAGGTATTTTCTTCTATTTCAGGTATTTTATTCTATTTCAGGTATTTTATTCTATTTCAGGTATTTTCTTCTTGATGGCTTCAGGATCGCCTGTCCGTCCGTCTAGTTGTCTCGTACGGGTTAATTGTTCACGGTAATTACAAAACTTTGCCGTTTAATATATATATTTCACTTTGTTATTTTTATGGTGGTGGTTATGGTATGGTGGTTATGATAATGATCATGACAGTGATCATGATAATGATCATGATAGTGATTATGATAATGATCATGATAATGATCATGATAGTGATCACGATAATAATCATGATAGTGATCATGATAATGATCATCATAATGATCATGATAGTGATCATGATAATGATCATGATAATGATCATGATAGTGATCATGATAATGATCATGATAGTGATCATGATAGTGATCATGATAGTGATCACGATAGTGATCATGATAATGATCATGATAATGATCATGATAGTGATCATGATAGTGATCATGATAATGATCATGATAATGATCATGTTAGGGATAATGATCATGACAATAATCATGATAATGATCATGATAGTGAATATGATAATGATCATGATAGTGATCATGATAATGATCATGATCATAATAATGATCATGATAGTGATCATGATAGTGATCATGATAATGATCATGATAATGATCATGTTAGGGATAATGATCATGACAATGATCATGATAATGATCATGATAGTGATCATGATAATGATCATGATAATGATCATGATAATGATCATGATAGTGATCATGCTAATGATCATGATAGTGATCATGCTAATGATCATGATAGTGATCATGCTAATGATCATGATAGTGATCATGCTAATGATCATGATAATGATCATGTTAGTGATTACGATAATGATCATGATAATGATCATGATAGTGATCACGATAATAATCATGATAGTGATCATGATAATGATCACGATAATGATCATGATAATGATCACGATAATGATCATGATAACGATCACAATAATGATCATAATAATGATCATGATAATGATCATGATAATGGTCATGATAGGGATCATGATAATGATCATGATAGTGATCATGATAATGATCATGATAGTGATCATGATAATGATCATGATAGTGATCATGATAATGATCGTGATAATGATCATGATATTGATCATGATAATTATTATGATAATGATCATGATAATGATCATGATAATGATCATGATAGTGATCATGCTAATGATCATGATAGTGATCATGCTAATGATCACGATAATGATCATGTTAGTGATTACGATAATGATCATGATAATGATCATGATAGTGATCACGATAATAATCATGATAATGATCATTATCATGATCACGATAATGATCATGATAATGATCATGATAATGGTCATGATAGGGATCATGATAATGATCATGATAGTGATCATGATAATGATCATGATAATGATCATGATAGTGATCATGATACTGATCATGATAGTGATCATGATAATGATCATGATAATGTTCATTTTAGGGATCATGGTAGTGATCATGACAATGATTATGATAATAATCATAATAATTATCATGACAGTGGTTATGATAATGATCATGACAGTGATCATGATAATTATCAGGATAGTGATTATGATAATGATCATGATAATGATCATGATAGTGATCACGATAATAATCATGATAATGATCATGATAGTGATCATGATAATGATCATGATAGTGATCACGATAGTGATCATGATAGTGATCATGATAATGATCATGATAATGATCATGTTAGGGATCATGATAGTGATCATGATAATGATCATGATAGTGGTCATGATAATGATCATGACAATGATCATGATATGATCATGATAGTGAATAAGATAATGATCATGATAATGATCATGATAATGATCATGATAGGGATCATGATAATGACCATGATAGTGAATATGATAATGATCATGATAATGATCATGATAGTGATCATGATAGTGATCATGATAATGATCATGATAATGATCATGATAGTGATCATGATAATGGTCATGATATTGATCATGATAATGATCGTGATAATGATCATGATAGTGATCATGATAGTGATCATGATAATGATCATGATAATCATCATGATAGTGATCATGATAATGATCATGATATTGATCATGATAATAAAAAACAAAAGAAAAGGAGAATTACTACCAAATAGTTGGCGTAAGGTAGGTTGAACGAAATTTCATGAATCCATTTCAAAAGAATATTAATTCTTAATTATAATTCTGTTCAGGTTTTGGAGTTTGCCCTGCGGATCTTCCCTGTTAAAGGTAAGTGAAACTTTTAAAATTAATAGGAAACCAACATGTGCGTTCCTGCTTCTCTTTTTACATACCAACCTATGTATGTTTGTATGTATTGACGGCGTCATTGCGTCACCGTCGATGCCAAGCAATGATGGTCAATTAAATATTTCCTTCCATTGGGAAGGTTTTAGTAAAGATGGCATCGTTGGCGACACTGTAGTCGGCCTATTAAATGGCGACTTCCTGCACCGAGAACTTTAGAAAGGTAAGTAAAAATAAATTGTACTTTATAATGATTTCTCCTAATTTCCCTGTTCTGTTTAACTCTTTCCCTAGGCAACCGATAGATGAACCCTGAACCTGGCATTCCGGAAAATAAGGTAAGTGTCATTTATTATTCCCTCTAGTGTATTTTACATTATGCCTGTGATTGCAATTTAATTACGTAGACGTAACGTAACACAAATTATCCCTCTACATAAACCCTAGGTAGTAATGCGCTTTCCATATTACATAATAATTGTAATTATATATGTAATACTGTTTAGTATGGCCTGCTACTTTCCTAATACCCTGTTCAGACATACGCTTTAATTGCGCAATAAAGGAATTTACGCCACTAAGTTCCTAATTGAACTTAATTTACCATATAAGAAATTAATTAACAAATTTTTCAATCAGTACTTAATTGAGAAATCAATTGATTAAGTTTGCTCCTACAACCCTTGTGAAGTGTGTTCAGTGAGAGAAAATTTTATAAAATGACAAAATTAAATGCCATAAAAATCAAAAATAAAATATTTTTAAATTAAATGGAATGAAAAATTTTTGAAAATTTAATGGAGATTCAACGACAGCTTGCAGTCAGAACTTGATCGTACTGACTGGAAGAATTCCATATTTCAAATAAAAACAAGCAAACTTTATTTTAAAGCCGAACTTCTCTTCATTTTTCCAAATTTAGCAACACAAGATTCTAATGTAAAACCTAGGTCTGTTCAATAAATTTTCGGCAGAAACTAACAACGAGAGAGTAAAATAAAATTGACAACATTACTATTCCAAATAAAAAAGGGAATAAATGCCTTTTTGGAAGAAAAAAACTAGCAAGGTAAAGCCGAACTGACCATAATAACAAACAGCGGCTATAAAAATAAATATTTATCTAAAACAGAAAAAGCGGTGTCGAGGCGTAATGCATTTGCAAAAGCTTTGGCATTGATTGTGAGCACCTTTTTTTGAATACTTTGCAAAATTGCCAAAACTGTTCCGTTTTTTTTTTTTGCAAAACTTTTAGTTTAGTTTATTTTATCCTTTTTCTTTTGCTTATTGTTTTGTTATCCTGGCGTTTACTTGTACCTATACAGTTTTCTCAGCTTTATTCTTACTATATTTTGTATTTATAACCGAAAGCTATAAATGTTATGTATATTTTGTGCTGTGTGGTTGTAAACAATTTTAACTGCAGATATTCGGTTTTGCAATCGCCATACAAATTATGGCAAAAAGCCACACCCTTTTGGTCTAGCAATGATGTGATGTAAATATTTTTGTGGAAAGTGCTAATAAACACTTTCAGTTCAAAGTATTTAATATTTATTAACTTATTTTGTAAAACAGAACAAGAATCAGCTATCCTGTTCTTGCCAGTAACAAAAGTATTAAGAAATTTATTAATATTTACATCTTTTACTTTTTTTACTCTTTCGCTGCTTCTTTTGAGGTACTGAATTAAACAATTTCCAATAACTTCTTGTTATTGAACAGAACCATATTCTACTGTAAAATGTTAATTAGGTAGATTAAATTGGATATGTGTTTTATATTGAATTCACAACGATATAAGTGGGCATAAATAAGCAAGTGATTGTGACATTCGTTCAGTTATCCGCTCCCAAAATTACCTGGTTCCACTATATTCTGAACGAAAAACACGTTATTTGAAATAACTTTGACAAGGGTGTTTTACAGTCTCAGTCTGTATATTAAGCATAAATATTAAAAATTTCTAATTCTTGTAAATTCAATTAATCTTACTAACCATTTCAAAATTAACATTTCAATTTTCCATACAACTCATTTAAACGCCGTGAAGTAACGATGCACTGACTTTCTCGATGAAAACACTTGCTGGGTCAGATGTAAGCAAGGGTAAAAACTCCTGTTTTTCTTGTTTCATCCGGGTTGTCCGGCTGCTTATAACTTTTACTCTACTTGAGGTGTTATAGTATAGAAATTTAGTGTACTGTTCCTTGACACCGAATTAATTTAATTTATTTTCGCAAAGAGTTCCTTTTAAATGCTCGGTTATTTTAAAACTATTTAGTTTACTGTTCTCACGTACAATTTATAGCTATCCGAAAGCCAAGAATAATAGAGAGATCACACAGGGACTAAATCCACCACAGGATTTAGAGCTCAAACACTAATTCTGTGGCGGGAGATACCCCCTGCAATGACTCAGAAAAAAGGTAAGTAGATCTGTCACAGGTGAAATTAAACTGTTTCTCCTAAAGAAAAAAAAATTCATTTCCTAAAAAAAATTAATAAAAAGGTTACATCAAAAATGTAAATCTTGAGAAATAATAAAAAAATGAAAATTGAAAAGAAAGGGAAAGCTTTCATACCTTTACACAAAACGAGAGTCTAAATCTACCTCCGAGTTTAGGGCTCATGGCTTAATTACGCGGTCAAAAAAAAAAAATTTCAAAGATTTTAGAAAAATTAAAATCTAAAATAATAGGATAAATCGATAAAATGCTCTAAAAGTATAAATGCAAATAACTCTTTATACTTCATACGTTACTTTTAGACCATTTTACTATCTACCAAAAAACCGTATTTATTTACATCATAATTTTCCTCCCCCACAGGTAATAAAGTTTCAAACTTACCCAAGGCTGGGAAAAGAACAAAAGGACCCTGTTAATGGACCCCCCTCTAAAAACAATTCAGGCGAGTGAGGTACCACCAACGTGGGTAACTAAAAAAAAAAATATATATATATATACCAAAAGCTAAGCCTATATTCTAAAGTATGTTTTGCTTTTCTTATAGGTACTATATCCAGCAAAAAAACTAATGGACACAAACACTGCGTCAACACCTGGGCCAGCATCATGCTGGAGAATACTTTGAAAAACAACAAAACCATTTTTGATTATAAATATTCGCATTTGCACTATTAGGCTAGAAATTTATAGAGCAGCCCTCGTATACAAATCCATCAACTACTTTTAAATCAGGTAACCGTTCAGAATTTGCTTCTATTGTAGAAATTAATTCTAAATAGTCGCTGGACTTAAAAGCACTTGAGCTAAGATCGACCAGCCCTTCTACATCTGCCGAGACTTCTTCCATTTCATAGCGCGATAGGGTATCAGGTACTACATTCTGTTTCCCCTGCCTATGCTCTATCAAGAAATCATAAGATTGGAGATGTAGACTCCACCGGGCTAAACGGCCACTTAGGTCTTTGTGCGACATAAGCCACTTAAGACTGCTGTGGTCGGTTATTACAGAGAAAGGCATAAACTTCTTAATCGCCAAGACCACGGCAAGGCATTCACGCTCCGTGACCGAATAATTTTTCTGCGCTGGTGTTAGTTTGTGGGAAAAATTGGCGATTGGATGCTCTTCTCCAGAATCATCTTTCTGAAAAAGAACAGCTCCAATGCCTATGTCTGACGCATCACACTGGACGTAAAAATGCCTTGAGAAGTCTGGGTGATTAAGAAGTGGGCTCGAAATCAGAGCACTCTTGAGTCGATCAAACGCGACTTTGGCTTCAGCGTTTCGAAAATGGGAGCCGCAATAGTGGCATAGTCTGGTATAAATTTTCTATATCAGCCTGTTGCCCCCATGAAGCTCCGCACTTGCTTCGCTGTTTTAGGATAAGCAAATCCAGTAATCGTTTCTACCTTAGCCGGATCAGGTTTTACTTTGCCTCCGCCTACAATGTACCCCAGATATCTCAACTCTTTGAAACATAATTTAGATTTCGCTACATTGATGGTCAGACCTGCTAATGTTAGACTTCTAGCTACCCGTGCCAACAACTCCAAGTGCGTTGCAAAGTCTGGAGAAACTATCAAAAGATCATCAAGATAGACATAAACCCTTTCACGAAGCGCCGCGGGGATCACTTTATCCATTAAACGGCATAACCTCTGGGATGCGTTACACAACCCAAATGGCATGACCGTAAAATGGTAAAGTGGCCGCCCTGGTACCGTGAAAGCAGTTTTTTCTCTACTAGATGGATCTAGTGGAATCTGCCAGAATGCATCTTTAAGATCGACACTAGAGATATAAATCGTGTCTCCCAAGCGGCTTAACAAACCCTCTATGTGTGGCAGAGGATAGGCATCCTTGACTGTTAGCGCATTGAGTTTTCGAACGTCCAAACACAACCGATTCTTTTCGCCTTACGGACCAAAGTAACCGGATGACTCCACGGACTCTCGCTAACTTCAATGACACCAAGGTCAAGCATCCTATCAAGCTCTGCAAACATAAGTTTTTGAACCGCCAGAGAGACAGGATAGTGACGATCTTTCACCGGAGTTGCGTCACGAGTATCTATTGAATGTGTCTCCAAATGAGTTTTTCCTAGACCTTTTTTTGGGTAGCAGGGGAACATCGATATAACCAAATCTAATTTCCTTTGCTTTTCAGCGTTCAAATAATGAATTACGACATCTGGGGTGCTATCTGTCTCTGCGCAGAGACTTATACCATTTGTCGTAAGGCTTTCAAGATTGGCAAATAATTTAAAAACCTTCATAAAGTCGATACCCAAGAATAACTCACGATTCAAAGTAGGCACTAGATAGAAACTTATGACCTGCGTTGTTTGACCAAATTTTACCTCTGCTCGAACACGACCCACGATATGATGTCCAGTACCGTCAGCTGTCTTAATTATTGAGGAAAAATCATGGACTTTAAGTCCAGCTTTTTCCAGAAACTCAAGACAGTTGCGGCCAAGACACGACACCGTAGCGCCGCTATCAAGCAGGCCCTCGATTTCATACCCACCTAGCTTTATGCGAGTATACAGACGTGAGTCTACACCCTCATAAAGGGAGGGTAGTGAAATTTCGCGCCTTAATCGTTTACGCGCCTTGTAACGTTCCCTTGCCCTACGGATTCGATCTGAAACCTTGCCAAAAATTCTTAGCCTGGCCTCTTTATATTCTTTAATTCGAATATGAAGAGGCTTAATGTCCCTAAGCGTAAGTTCTTTGCCCCCTTCTATCGCTAATTTATCATTCTTCAAAATTCTAATTCCAGTCTTACTTAAATCTACTTGCTGATTAGAAACTGGGCCTAGACCTCCGTCGACCGCGCCTCCCCAGTTCGAGACGGGTTCCGTGACCTGTTTCCCTGACACTTGGGGCACTTAGGGGTCACCACATTTTCTTTACCACACTAAAGCAAAACACACGAGTCACAGGCTCAGGACAATCTACAAAACTATGTCCAACGATTTTGCAATTCCAGCAGGTGTAATTGCCTGCCGACCGAATAGCATCTACCTCAAAATCAACCGAGTCTAAATCATCTTCAGGGCGAGAAATTTCATTCACCCTTTGGGTGAAGTTTGGGCGCTGCTGGTACAGATGTCGCTGGCTAGCTAGCAAGTTTTCTGCCCGCCTCACCTCGCGACAAAATTCCGATAACGTTCTCAACGTGACGGCAAACATCATTTGTGCTAAGGCGGGTTTTAAATTCCCTCTCATTATCTCAACCAACTGCGGCTCGTCATAGGGATTCTCTTGTTGGTTGCGCAGCCTGATCACTGAATTGTAAAAATCTTCGAATGACTCCTGCGGCAATTGCCGGCGGTTTAAAATTTTCATTTGCACCTGGTACTCTTTCTCGAAGCGGCGATACTGCGTTAGGAGAGCTTTTTCTACTTCCGCCCAGGTGTTCATATGCACAATTTTTCGGTAATCCCAGTACCAGTCGAGAGCAGGGCCGTCTAGTAATTCTAGTCTACCCACGTTTGGTCTACTTGTCTGGGGCAAATGCAGTACTTGCTGTGGCTGATTTTGTGTTGGCTGCTGACTAAGAGGCAAAAAATTTGGCTGCTGCAATGCGTAGTGTGGTTGCTGGTATGGCGTTTGAAATAGCTGCTGTGGAAAACATGGCGGTTGTACAACCTGCTGTTGCAGATACGGTGTTTGATCTTGCTGTGGTTGCTGGTTACTCACTAGGGGATTTTGTGGCTGTACCATTGATGGTTGCTGATTTTGATACCTTGCGAATGATTGTTGTGGCTGTTGAGCATTTTGTTGCTGTACACCAACCTGTAAGTTTTGAACGTTTTCGCCCGCACGCACATGATGCCGTGCCGGAACCAATGGGGGTGGTTGGGGTATATCAGCCGATGGCTGAGGCAAAACAAATCTCCTGCTACTATCTACCGACGGTTCAGACACTGAAGCTTGAGCTTGCTCCGGCCTTGCAGTCGGAAGCTGATTCACGGCAGCCTGCGATGTCATGACTTGCTTTATTTCTAGCAAGGCTTGCTGGATTTTATCATTGACTTCTCTCATCAAACGTGCTTGGCATAGGCCAACAGATGCCTCCACAAACTGCCGAATATTGCTCATGCTAAATGCTTCCGTGTTGGGATTATCTACACTACCTTCACGTGCCTCTCGACGTATATTTTGAGCGGTTATGCTGAAAAACGCTGGTGATACCACCGTCTGCTCATCGCTATCGCTGCTAATTGACACATTTGGTGAGTCTGATGTAGCAAAAACTGGATTACTCACTGTGGCAAAAGTTGTCGCTGTAGCCGTCGTTGTGGCTGTACTGGATGTCGTATTTATTTGGGTCGGAACGGTTGTTGTTGTAGACGCAGTAGCGCTACCAGCAGCAGCATCGCTGGTCGTTGGCATATTATTTTCATCAGACAACATTTTGCTGCCTCGACGGGTCAACACCATTAAATAACGGTTGAAAAATAAAAAGTAAAAGTAAAAACCAAACCGAAAGAAAAGAAAACTATCCAATGGAAATTGCTTTCTAAGAATGTGAAAAAATAAATAAACGATGCCTACAACAATCCACAAAATAAATAAATTATATGCTTATAGCAGATATGCAAAAAACTCTTAAAGCCGAAATAAAAAGTAAAAAAAAATTTGTTCCAATAAAACAAAAAAAAACGAAACTGATTCAAATTAATCGCTTTTTTGGAAAAGATGAAAACTAAAAAAAACGCAGGATACGCACAAAGTAAATGAAAAATAGTCCCCAGGTAAATTAAAATACCTAATGGAGATGAAAAGTCTGAAAAAAACCCTATGAAAAATGCTTGAAGCAAATAAAAATAGAGGATAAAAAAATTCTACACCAAACTTCCACGGTAGATGAAAACAAACTAAACCCCTTTTTAATTCTTTTCAAAATTAGAAAGGTCACAAAAAAAATCAGACGTTATTTCGAGTAAGCGGCAGTATTGCGGGTAAAGTAAAAAGTTGCAAGGTAAATTTTTATATGACATTTGTTATATGTGTGTAATTTTTTAAAATAAATTTTCAACTGTTTTGCAGGAAGACTACAAGAAGACGACAACAAAAGAAACGATTTGCAGAACTAGTGGTGGTTGACAATACCAGGAAAAGGGGCGTGCTGCAACGATAAAGTAAAGGTATGGTTACCTATTAAACGGACTAGCACTCTCTATTCCTGATGCTGGATTTAAAAAAAATTAATATTGAATTCAAAGAAAACGTAAGTATAAAATTCTATTTTACCACTAGTCTTTTGGCAATGGTTTATGCAATTTACTTAAGGGGGGTCTCAATCATTTTTCCTCAGCCTGAGCAATTAAAACTCTACTCTAACATCTTGTATGATGTTTAATTTTCCTAAGTCTCAGGTTAATGAAAAATGATTCAGACTTCTAAATCTGCAAAACTCTTTGACCGTACCGTCCACGCCATATGTCGCAACACGATCCTAGGTACTCAGCCTTGGGACTCGGGACTTACATGTGTGTGAGTGGCACGTGCCATAAAGCTTTGGAAGATTCGCCCAAACAAAACTAACTACGTTAAAAATTTTCCTCCTTAGAAAACGTCGCATAGTAAGGGACTCTTGGAGTTTCTTACTGACGTAAGCGTCTACTAGAAGGAAAGGAAAAACGAAAATGAAAGAAACGGCATTGCGTCTCCTTGAACTTGCTTCGGGCCCCACGTTGGGCGCCATTTTTGTAGCAGCTGCTGTCGCAAAAATAATGAAAGTATGTTGCCAGATGGTTGGCCGCAAACTTATAATTTCCGATTTAAAAAGGTGAACATTTTTTAGTTTTATTTTAGTTATTAAAATTAACTATTAAAGAAACTTGGCAGAGCAAAAGATAATTGAAATATACAAAAAGTAAAATTCTTAACATTTGAAACAAAAATTAACTTTAGCAAAATTTTTGAACATTCATTAACCATTTAAAGATTTAATTAATCATGATAATTCTCTTCTTTCTAGGTATTTTCAATTTTAGTATTTTCTTCTTTTTCAGGTGTTTTTATTTTTTTTTTATACTTCAGGATTTTCTTCTATTTCAGGTATTTTCTTCTATTTCAGGTGTTTTTATTTTTTTATATTTCAGGATTTTCTTCTATTTCAGGTATTTTCTTCTATTTCAGGTATTTTCTTCTATTTCAGGTATTTTCTTCTATTTCAGGTATTTTATTCTATTTCAGGTATTTTCTTCTTGATGGCTTCAGGATCGCCTGTCCGTCCGTCTAGTTGTCTCGTACGGGTTAATTGTTCACGGTAATTACAAAACTTTGCCGTTTAATATATATATTTCACTTTGTTATTTTTATGGTGGTGGTTATGGTATGGTGGTTATGATAATGATCATGACAGTGATCATGATAATGATCATGATAGTGATTATGATAATGATCATGATAATGATCATGATAGTGATCACGATAATAATCATGATAGTGATCATGATAATGATCATCATAATGATCATGATAGTGATCATGATAATGATCATGATAATGATCATGATAGTGATCATGATAATGATCATGATAGTGATCATGATAGTGATCATGATAGTGATCACGATAGTGATCATGATAATGATCATGATAGTGATCATGATAGTGATCATGATAATGATCATGATAATGATCATGTTAGGGATAATGATCATGACAATAATCATGATAATGATCATGATAGTGAATATGATAATGATCATGATAGTGATCATGATAATGATCATGATCATAATAATGATCATGATAGTGATCATGATAGTGATCATGATAATGAGCATGATAATGATCATGTTAGGGATAATGATCATGACAATGATCATGATAATGATCATGATAGTGATCATGATAATGATCATGATCATAATAATGATCATGCTCATGATAATGATCATGATAGTGATCATGATAATGATCATGATAATGATCATGATAATGATCATGATAGTGATCATGCTAATGATCATGATAGTGATCATGCTAATGATCATGATAGTGATCATGCTAATGATCATGATAATGATCATGTTAGTGATTACGATAATGATCATGATAATGATCATGATAGTGATCACGATAATAATCATGATAGTGATCATGATAATGATCACGATAATGATCATGATAATGATCACGATAATGATCATGATAACAATCACAATAATGATCATAATAATGATCATGATAATGATCATGATAATGGTCATGATAGGGATCATGATAATGATCATGATAGTGATCATGATAATGATCATGATAGTGATCATGATAATGATCATGATAGTGATCATGATAATGATCGTGATAATGATCATGATATTGATCATGATAATTATTATGATAATGATCATGATAATGATCATGATAATGATCATGATAGTGATCATGCTAATGATCATGATAGTGATCATGCTAATGATCACGATAATGATCATGTTAGTGATTACGATAATGATCATGATAATGATCATGATAGTGATCACGATAATAATCATGATAATGATCATTATCATGATCACGATAATGATCATTATCATGATCACGATAATGATCATGATAATGATCATGATAATGGTCATGATAGGGATCATGATAATGATCATGATAGTGATCATGATAATGATCATGAATATGATCATGATAGTGATCATGATACTGATCATGATAGTGATCATGATAATGATCATGATAATGTTCATTTTAGGGATCATGGTAGTGATCATGACAATGATTATGATAATAATCATAATAATTATCATGACAGTGGTTATGATAATGATCATGACAGTGATCATGATAATGATCAGGATAGTGATTATGATAATGATCATGATAATGATCATGATAGTGATCACGATAATAATCATGATAATGATCATGATAGTGATCATGATAATGATCATGATAGTGATCACGATAGTGATCATGATAGTGATCATGATAATGATCATGATAATGATCATGTTAGGGATCATGATAGTGATCATGATAATGATCATGATAGTGGTCATGATAATGATCATGACAATGATCATGATATGATCATGATAGTGAATAAGATAATGATCATGATAATGATCATGATAATGATCATGATAGGGATCATGATAATGACCATGATAGTGAATATGATAATGATCATGATAATGATCATGATAGTGATCATGATAGTGATCATGATAATGATCATGATAATGATCATGATAGTGATCATGATAATGGTCATGATATTGATCATGATAATGATCGTGATAATGATCATGATAGTGATCATGATAGTGATCATGATAATGATCATGATAATCATCATGATAGTGATCATGATAATGATCATGATATTGATCATGATAATAATCATGATAATGATCATGATAATGATCATGATAATGATCATGATAGTGATCATGATAGTGATCATGATAGTGATCATGATAATGATCATGATAGTGATCATGATAATGATCATGATAATGTTCATGTTAGGGATCATGATAGTGATCACGATAATGATTATGATAATAATCAATAATAATTATTAAGATAGTGGTTATGACAGTGATCATGATAATGATCATGATAGAGTCTATGATAATGATCATGATAATGATCATGATAGTGATCATGATAGTGATCATGATAATGATCATGATAGTGATCATGATAATGATCATAAAAGTGATCATGATAATGGTCATGATAATGATCATGATAATGATCATGATAGTGATCATGATAATGATCATGATAATGGTCATGATCATGATAGTGATCATGATAATGATAATGATCATGATAGTGATCATGCTAATGATCATGATAGTGATCATGCTAATGATCATGATAGTGATCATGCTAATGATCATGATAATGATCATGTTAGTGATTACGATAATGATCATGATAATGAGCATGATAGTGATCACGATAATAATCATGATAGTGATCATGATAATGATCACGATAATGATCATGATAATGATCATGATAATTATCACGATAATGATCATGATAACGATCACAATAATGATCATAATAATGATCATGATAATGATCATGATAATGATCATAATAATGATTATGATAGTGATCATAATAATGATTATGATAGTGATCATGACAATGATCATGATAATGATCATGATAGTGAATATGATAATGATCATGATAATGATCATGATAGTGATCATAATAATGATCGTGATAGTGATCATGATAATGATCATGACAGTGATCATGATAATGATCAGGATAGTGATCATGATAATGATCATGATAGTGATCATGATAATGATCACGATAATGATCATGATAATGATAATGATCATGTTAATGATCATGATAATGATCATGATAATGATCATGATAATGATCATGATAATGATCATGATAATGATCATGATAATGATCATGACAGTGATCATGATAATGATCGTGATAGTGATCATGATAACGATCATGACAGTGATCATGATAATGATCATGATAGTGATCATGATAATGATCATGATAGTTATCATGATAATGATCATGATAATGATCATGATAGTGATCATGATAGTGATCATGATAATGATCATGATAGTGATCATGGTAATGATCATGATAGTGATCATAATAATGATCATGATAGTTTTCATGATCATAATAATAGTCATGATCCTAATAATGATCATAATAATGATCATGATAATGATAATGATCATGATAGTGATCATGATAATGATCGTGATAGTGATCATGATAATGATCATGACAGTGATCATGATAATGATCATGATAGTGATCATGATAATGATCATGATAATGATCATGATAATGATCATGATAGTGATCATGAAAATGATCATGATAATGATCATGATAATGACCATGATAATACTCATGATAATGATCATGATAATGATAATGATCATGATAATGATCATGATAATGATCATGATAGTGATCATGATCATAATAATAGTCATGGTCATAATAATGATCATGAAAATGATAATGATAATGATCATGAAAATGATCATGATAATGATCGTGATAGTAATCATGATAATGATCATGACAGTGATCATAATAATGATCATGATAGTGATCATGATAATGATCATGATAGGGATCATGATAATGATCATGATCATAATAATGATCATGATCATGATAATAATCATGATAGTGATAATGATAATGATCATGATAGTGATCATGATAATGATCATGATAATGATCATGATAATGATCATGATAATAATCATGATAATGATCATGATAATGATAATGATCATGATAATGATCATGATAATGATCATGATAATGATCATGATAATGATCATGACAGTGATCATGATAATGATCATGACAGTGATCATGATAATGATCATGATCATAATAATGATCATGATAATGATCATGATCATAATAATGATCATGATAATGATCATGATAATGATCATGATAATGATCATGATAGTGATCATGCTAATGATCATGATAATGATCATGATAGTGATTATGGTAATGATCATGATAATGATCATGATAGTGATCACGACAATAATCATGATAGTGATCATGATAGAGATCATGATAATGATCATGATAATGATCATGATAGTGATCATGATAATGATTATGATAATGATAATGATCACGATAATGATCATGATAATGATCACAATAATGATCATAATAATGATCATGATAATGATCATGATAATGATCATGATAGTGATCATGATAAAGATCATGATAATGATCATGATAATGATCATGATAGTGATCATGATAATGATTATGATAGTGATCATGATAATGATCATGACAATGTTCATGATAATGATCATGATAGTGATTATGGTAATGATCATAATAATGATCATGATAGTGATCACGACAATAATCATGATAGTGATCATAATAATGATCATCATAATGATCACGATAATAATCATGATAGTGATCATGATAATGATCATGATAATGAACATGATAATGATCTTGATAATGATCATGATAATGAACATGATAATGATCATGATAATGATCATGATAGTGATCATAATAATGATCTTGATAATGATCATGATAGTGATCATGCTAATGATCACGATAATGATCATGATAATGATCACAATAATGATCATAATAATGATCATGATAATGATCATGATAATGATCATGATAGTGATCATGAAAGAGATCATGATAATGATCATGATAATGATCATGATAGTGATCATGATAATGATTATGATAATGATCATGATAATGATCACGATAATGATCATGATAATGATCACAATAATGATCATAATAATGATCATGATAATGATCATGATAATGATCATGGTAGTGATCATGATATAGATCATGATAATGATCATGATAATGATCATGATAGTGATCATGATAATGATTATGATAGTGATCATGATAATGATCATGACAATGATCATGATAATGATCATGATAGTGATTATGGTAATGATCATGATAATGATCATGATACTGATCACGACAATAATCATGATAGTGATCATAATAATGATCATCATAATGATCACGATAATAATCATGATAGTGATCATGATAATGATCATGATAATGAACATGATAATGATCTTGATAATGATCATGATAATGAACATGATAATGATCATGATAATGATCATGATAGTGATCATAATAATGATCTTGATAATGATCATGATAGTGATAATGATGATGATCATGATAATGATCATTATAGTGATCATCTTAGGGATCATGATAGTGTTCATATTAATAATCATAACAATGATCATAATAATTATCATGATAGTGGTCATGATAATGATCATGATAATGATCATGATAATGATCATGATAATGATCATGATATTGATCATGATAGTGATCATGATAATGATCATAATACTGATCATGGTAATGATCATGATACTGATCATGGTAATGATCATGATAATGATCATGATATTGATCATGATAATGATCATAATAATGATCATGTTAGGGATCATGATAGTGATCATGATAATAATCATGATAGTGATCATAATAATTATCATGATAGTGGTCATGATAATGATCATGACAATGATCATGATAATGATCATGATAGTGAATATGAGAATGATCATGATAATGATCATGATAATGATCATGATAGTGATCATGATAGTGATCATGATAATGATCATGATATTGATCATGTAAGGGATCATGATAGTGATCATGATAATGATCATGTAAGGGATCATGATAGTGATCATGATAATGATCATGATAATGATCATAATAATTATCATGATAGTGGTCATGATAATGATCATGACAATGATCATGATAATGATCATGATAGTGATAATGATCATGATAATGATCATGATATTGATAATGATCATGATAATGATCATGATAATGATCATGATAGTGATCATGATAGTGATCATGATAATGATCATTATAGTGATCATCTTAGGGATCATGATAGTGTTCATATTAATAATCATAATAATGATCATACTAATTATCATGATAGTGGTCATGATAATGATCATGATAATGATCATGATAATGATCATGATAATGATCATGATATTGATCATGATAGTGATCATGATAATGATCATGATACTGATCATGGTAATGATCATGATACTGATCATGGTAATGATCATGATAATGATCATGATATTGATCATGATAATGATCATAATAATGATCATGTTAGGGATCATGATAGTGATCATGATAATAATCATGATAGTGATCATAATAATTATCATGATAGTGGTCATGATAATGATCATGACAATGATCATGATAATGATCATGATAGTGAATATGAGAATGATCATGATAATGATCATGATAATGATCATGATAGTGATCATGATAGTGATCATGATAATGATCATGATATTGATCATGTAAGGGATCATGATAGTGATCATGATAATGATCATGATAATGATCATAATAGTTATCATGATAGTGGTCATGATAATGATCATGACAATGATCATGATAATGATCATGATAGTGATTATGGTAATGATCATGATAATGATCATGATAGTGATCACGACAATAATCATGATAGTGATCATAATAATGATCATCATAATGATCATAATAATGATCACGATAATAATCATGATAGAGATCATGATAATGATCATAATAATGAACATTATAATGATCATGATAATGATCATGATAATGAACATGATACTGATCATGATAATGATCATGATAGTGATCATAATAATGATCATGATCATAATAATGATCTTGATAATGATAATGATCATGATAGTGATAATGATAATGATCATGATAATGATCATGATATTGATAATGATCATGATAATGATCATGATATTGATAATGATCATGATAATGATCATGATAATGATCACGATAATGATCATGATAGTGATCATGATAGTGATAATGATCATGATCATAATAATTATAATGATAATGATCATGATACTGATCATGATAATGATCTTGATAGTAATCATGATAATGATCATGATAGTGATCATGATAATGATCATGATCATAATAATGATCATGATCATAATAATGATCATGATAATGATCATGATAGTGATCATGATAATGATCATGACAATGATCATGATAGTGATCATGATAATGATCATGATACTAATCATGATAGTAATTGTGATAATGATCATGATAATGATCATGATAGTGATCACGATAATAATCATGATAGTGATCATGATAATGATCATGATAATGATCATGATAGTGATCATGATAGTGATCATGATAATGATCATGACAATGATCATGATAGTGATCATGATAATGATCATGATAATGATCATGATAATGATCATGATAATAATCATGATAATGATCATGATAATAATCATGATAATGATCATGATAATAATCATGATAATGATCATGATAATGGTCTTGATAATGATCATGATAATGATCATGATAGTGATCATGATAATGATCATGATAATGATCATGATAGTGATCATGATAATGATCATGATCATAATAATGATCATGATAATGATCATGATAGTGATCATGCTAATGATCGTGATTATGACCATGTTAGTGATTACGATAATGATCATGATAATGATCATGATAGTGATCACGATAATAATCATGATAGTCATCATGATAATGATCACGATAATGATCATGATAATGATCACGATAATGATCATGATAATGATCACGATAATGATCATGATAATGATCACGATAATGATCATGATAATGATCACAATAATGATCATAATAATGATCATGATAATGATCAAGATAATGATCATGATATTGATCATGATAATGATCATAATAATGATCATGATAATGATCATGATAGTGATCATGCAAATGATCATGATAGTGATCATGCTAATGATCATGATAATGACCATGTTAGTGATTACGATAATGATCATGATAATGATCATGATCATGATCACGATAATAATCATGATAGTGATCATGATAATGATCACGATAATGATCATGATAATGACCATGTTAGTGATTACGATTATCATGATAGTGGTCATGAAAATGATCATGACAATGATCATGATATTGATCATGATAGTGATAATCATAATGATCATGATCATAATAATTATAATGATAATGATCATGATAGTGATCATGATAATGATCATGATAATGATCTTGATTGTGATCATGATAATGATCATGATAGTGATCATGATAATGATCATGATCATAATAATGATCATGATAATCATAATAATGATCATGATAATGATCATGATAGTGATCATGATAATGATCATGACAATGATCATGATAGTGATCATGATAATGATCATGATACTGATCATGATAGTGATTATGATAATGATAGTGATTATGATAATGATCATGATAATGATCATGATAGTGATCATGATAATGATCATGACAATGATCATGATAGTGCTCATGATAATGATCATGATACTGATCATGATAGTGATTATGATAATGATCATGATAGTGATTATGATAATGATCATGATAATGATCATGATAGTGATCACGATAATAATCATGATAGTGATCACGATAATAGTCATGATCACTATCATGATTATTATCGCGATCACTATCATGATCATTATCATGATCATTATCATAATCACTATCATGATCATTATCATAATCACTATCATGATCAGTATCATGATCGTTATCATGATCACTATCATGATCATTGTCATGATCATTATCATGATCACTAGCATGATCATTATCATGATCATTATCATAATCACTATCATGATCATTATCATAATCACTATCATGATCAGTATCATGATCATTATCATGATCACTATCATGATCATTGTCATGATCATTATCATGATCACTATCATGATCATTATTATGATTATCATGATCATTATTATGATCATGATCATTATCATGATCACTATCATGATCATTATCATGATCACTATCAATATCATTATCATGATCATTATCATGATCATGTTCGTTATCATGATCATTATTATGATCATGATCATTATCATGATCATTATCATGATCATTATCATGATCATTATTATGATCATGATCGTTATCATGATCATTATTATGATCATGATCGTTATCATGATCATTATTATGATCATGATCATTATCATGATCACTATCATGATCATTATCATGATCATTATCATGATCATTATCATGATCACTATCATGATCACTATCATGATTATTATCGTGATCACTATCATGATCATTATCATGATCATTATCGTAATCACTAACATGGTCATTATCATGATCATTAGCATGATCATTATCATGATCATTAGCATGATCATTATCATGATCATTATTATGATCATGATCATTATCATGATCATTAGCATGATCATTATCATGATCATTAGCATGATCACTATCATGATCATTATCATGATCATTATCATGATCACTATCATGATCATTAGCATGATCACTATCATGATCATTATCATGATCATTATCATGATCACTATCATGATCATTATCATGATCATTATCGTAATCACTAACATGGTCATTATCATGATCATTAGCATGATCATTATCATGATCATTAGCATGATCACTATCATGATCATTATCATGATCATTATTATGACCATGATCATTATCATGATCACTATCATGATCATTATCATGATCATTATCGTAATCACTAACATGGTCATTATCGTGATCATTAGCATGATCATTATCATGATCATTATTATGATCATGATCATTATCATGATCATTAGCATGATCATTATCATGATCATTAGCATGATCATTATCATGATCATTAGCATGATCATTATCATGATCATTATTATGATCATGATCATTATCATGATCATTAGCATGATCATTATCATGATCATTAGCATGATCACTATCATGATCATTATCATGATCATTATCATGATCACTATCATGATCACTATCATGATTATTATCGTGATCACTATCATGATCATTATCATGATCATTATCGTAATCACTAACATGGTCATTGTCATGATCATTAGCATGATCATTATCATGATCATTAGCATGATCACTATCATGATCATTATCATGATCATTATTATGATCATGATCATTATCATGATCACTATCATGATCATTATCATGATCATAATAATGATCATGATAATGATCATGATAGTGATCATGCTAATGATCATGATAATGATCATGCTAATGATCATGACAATGACCATGTTAGTGATTACGATAATGATCATGATAATGATCATGATAGTGATCACGATAATAATCATGATAGTGATCATGATAGTGATCATGATAATGATCATGATAATGATCATGATAGTGATCATGCTAATGATCATGATAATGATCATGCTAATGATCATGATAATGATCATGATCATAATAATGATCATGATAATGATCATGCTAATGATCATGATAATGATCATGCTAATGATCATGATAATGATCATGCTAATGATCATGATAATGATCATGATCATAATAATGATCATGATAATGATCATGCTAATGATCACGATAATGACCATGTTAGTGATTACGATAATGATCATGATAATGATCATGATAGTGATCATGATAATGATCATGATCATAATAATGATCATGATAATGATCATGATAGTGATCATGCTAATGATCATGATAATGATCATGCTAATGATCATGATAATGACCATGTTAGTGATTACGATAATGATCATGATAATGATCATGATAGTGATCATGATAATGATCATGATAATGATCATGATAGTGATCATGCTAATGATCATGATAGTGATCATGATAATGATCATGATAATGATCATGATAGTGATCATGCTAATGATCATGATAATGATCATGCTAATGATCATGATAATGATCATGATCATAATAATGATCATGATAATGATCATGCTAATGATCATGATAATGATCATGCTAATGATCATGATAATGACCATGTTAGTGATTACGATAATGATCATGATAATGATCATGATAGTGATCACGATAATAATCATGATAGTGATCATGATAGTGATCATGATAATGATCATGATAATGATCATGATAATGATCATGATAGTGATCATGATAATGATCATGATCATAATAATGATCATGATAACGATCATGATCATAATAATGATCATGATAACGATCATGATCATAATAATGATCATGATAATGATCATGATAATGATCATGATAATGATCATGATCATAATAATGATCATGATAACGAACATGATCATGATAATGATCATGATAATTATCTTGATAGTGATCATGATAATGATCATGATAGTGATCATGATAATGATCATGATCATAATAATGATCATGATAATCATAATAATGATCATGATAGTGATCATGATACTGATCATGACAATGATCATGATAGTGATCATGATAATGATCATGATACTGATCATGATAGTGATTATGATAATGATCATGATAGTGATTATGATAATGATCATGATAATGATCATGCTAGTGATCATGATAATGATCATGACAATGATCATGATAGTGATCATGATAACGATCATGATACTGATCATGATAGTGATTATGATAATGATCATGATAGTGATTATGATAATGATCATGATAATGATCATGATAGTGATCGCGATAATAATCATGATAGTGATCATGATAATGATCATGATAATGATCATGATAGTGATCATGATCATAATAATAGTCATGATCATAATAATGATCATAATAATGATCATGATAATGATCATGATAATGATCATGAAAATGATCATGATAATGATCATGATAGTGATAGTGATCATGATAATGATCGTGATAGTGATCATGATAATGATCATGACAGTGATCATGATAATGATCATGATAGTGATCATGATAATGATTATGATAGTGATCATGATAGTGATCATGATAATGATTATGATAGTGATCATGATAATGATCATGATAGTGATCATGATAATGATCATGATAGTGATCATGATAATGATCATGATAGTGATCATGATCATTGTCATGATCATTATCATGATCACTATCATGATCATTATCATGATCATTATTATGATTATCATGATCATTATTATGATCATGATCATTATCATGATCACTATCATGATCATTATCATGATCACAATCAAGATCATTATCATGATCATTATCATGATCACTATCATGATCATTATCATTATAATTATTATGATCATGATCATTATGATTATCACTATCATGATCAATATCATGATCATTGTCATGATCATTTTCATGACCACTATCATGATAATCGTAATCACTAACATGGTCATTATCGTGATCATTATCATGATCACTATCATGATTATTATCGTGATCATGATCATGATCATTATCATGATCATTATCGTAATCACTAACATGGTCATTATCATGATCATTAGCATGATCACTATCATGATCATTTGCATGATCACTATCATGATCATTATCATGATCATTATTATGATCATTATCATGATCAATATCATGATCATTATCTTGATCATTATCATGATCATTATTATGATCATTATTGTGATCATTATCATGATCATTATCGTGATCATTATCATGATCATTATCGTGATCATTATCATGATCATTATCGTGATCATTATCATGATGACTATCATGATTATTATCGTGATCACTATCATGATCATTATCATGATCATTATCGTAATCACTAACATGGTCATAATCACGATCATTAGCATGATCACTATCATGATCATTATCATGATCATTATTATGATCATGATCATTATCATGATCACTATCATGATCATTATCATGATCACTATCATGATCATTATCATGATCATTATCATGATCACTATCATGATCATTATCATGATCATTATCATGATTATTATCATGATCATTATCATGATTATTATCATGATCATTATCATGATTATTATCATGATCATTATCATGATCATTATCATGATCATTATCATGATCACTATCATGATCATTGTCATGATCATTATCATGATCACTATCATGATCACTATCATGATCATTATCATGATCATTATCATGATCACTATCATGATTATTATCGTGATCACTATCATGATCATTATCATGATCATTATCATAATTACTATCATGATTAGTATCATGATCATTATCATGATCACTATCATGATCATTGTCATGATCATTATCATGATCACTATCATGATCATTATCATGATCATTATTATGATCATGATCATTATCATGATCACTATCATGATCATTATCATGATTACTATCAAGATCATTATCATGATCAGTATCATGATCATTATCATTATAATTATTATGATCATGATCATTATCACTATCATGATCACTATCATGATCATTATCGTGATCATTATCATGATCATTATCATGATCATTATCAATATCATGATCATTATCATGATCATTATCAATATCATGATCATTATCATGATCATTATCATTATCACTATCATGATCATTATCATTATCAAGATCATTATTATGATCATGATCATTATTATGATCACTATCATGATCATTATCATGATCAGTATCATGTTCATTATCATGATCATTATCATGATCATTATAATGTTCATTATTATGATCATTATCATGATCTCTATCATGATTATTATAGTGATCATTATTATGATCATTATGATGATCATTATTATGATCACTATCATGATTATTGTCGTGATCACTATCATGATCATTATCATGATCATTACCATAATCACTATCATGATCATTATCATGATCATTGTCATGATCATTATCATGACCACTATCATGATAATTATTATGATCATTATCATGATCATTATCATGATCACTATCATGATCCCTTACATGATCAATATCATGATCATTATCATGATCACTATCATGATCACTATCATGATCATTATCATGATCATTATCATGATCATTCTCATATTCACTATCATGATCATTATCATGATCATTGTCATGATCATTATCATGACCACTATCATGATAATTATTATGATCACTATCATGATTATTATCATGATCACTATCATGATCCCTAACATGATCATTATTATGATCATTATCATGATCAATATCATGATCATTATCATGATCGTTATCATGATCATTATTATGATCATGATCGTTATCATGATCATTATTATGATCATGATCATTATCATGATCACTATCATGATCATTATCATGATCATTATCATGATCATTATCATGATCACTATCATGATCACTATCATGATTATTATCGTGATCACTATCATGATCATTATCGTAATCACTAACATGGTCATTATCATGATCATTAGCATGATCATTATCATGATCATTAGCATGATCATTATCATGATCATTATTATGATCATGATCATTATCATGATCATTATCATGATCATTAGCATGATCACTATCATGATCATTATCATGATCATTATCATGATCACTATCATGATCATTAGCATGATCACTATCATGATCATTATCATGATCATTATCATGATCACTATCATGATCATTATCATGATCATTATCGTAATCACTAACATGGTCATTATCATGATCATTAGCATGATCATTATCATGATCATTAGCATGATCACTATCATGATCATTATCATGATCATTATTATGATCATGATCATTATCATGATCACTATCATGATCATTATCATGATCATTATCGTAATCACTAACATGGTCATTATCGTGATCATTAGCATGATCATTATCATGATCATTATTATGATCATGATCATTATCATGATCATTAGCATGATCATTATCATGATCATTAGCATGATCATTATCATGATCATTAGCATGATCATTATCATGATCATTATTATGATCATGATCATTATCATGATCATTAGCATGATCATTATCATGATCATTAGCATGATCACTATCATGATCATTATCATGATCATTATCATGATCACTATCATGATCACTATCATGATTATTATCGTGATCACTATCATGATCATTATCATGATCATTATCGTAATCACTAACATGGTCATTGTCATGATCATTAGCATGATCATTATCATGATCATTAGCATGATCACTATCATGATCATTATCATGATCATTATTATGATCATGATCATTATCATGATCACTATCATGATCATTATCATGATCATTATCGTAATCACTAACATGGTCATTATCATGATCATTAGCATGATCATTATCATGATCATTATTATGATCATGATCATTATCATGATCATTAGCATGATCATTATCATGATCATTAGCATGATCATTATCATGATCATTAGCATGATCATTATCATGATCATTATTATGATCATGATCATTATCATGATCATTAGCATGATCATTATCATGATCATTAGCATGATCACTATCATGATCATTATCATGATCATTATCATGATCACTATCATGATCACTATCATGATTATTATCGTGATCACTATCATGATCATTATCATGATCATTATCGTAATCACTAACATGGTCATTATCATGATCATTAGCATGATCATTATCATGATCATTAT
The DNA here is from genome assembly GCA_916610165.2 of Gymnosoma rotundatum. Taxonomy (NCBI): domain Eukaryota; kingdom Metazoa; phylum Arthropoda; class Insecta; order Diptera; family Tachinidae; genus Gymnosoma; species Gymnosoma rotundatum. The sequence goes on along the minus strand of OU744337.1, from coordinate 68,085,198 downwards.
TATGATCATGATCATTATCATGATCATTAGCATGATCATTATCATGATCATTAGCATGATCATTATCATGATCATTATTATGATCATGATCATTATCATGATCATTAGCATGATCATTATCATGATCATTAGCATGATCACTATCATGATCATTATCATGATCATTATCATGATCACTATCATGATCACTATCATGATTATTATCGTGATCACTATCATGATCATTATCATGATCATTATCGTAATCACTAACATGGTCATTATCATGATCATTAGCATGATCATTATCATGATCATTAGCATGATCATTATCATGATCATTAGCATGATCATTATCATGATCATTATTATGATCATGATCATTATCATGATCATTAGCATGATCATTATCATGATCATTATTATGATCATGATCATTATCATGATCATTAGCATGATCATTATCATGATCATTAGCATGATCATTATCATGACCATTAGCATGATCATTATCATGATCATTAGCATGATCACTATCATTATTATGATCATGATCATTATCATGATCACTATCATGATCACTATCATGATTATTATCGTGATCACTATCATGATCATTATCATGATCATTATCGTAATCACTAACATGGTCATTATCATGATCATTAGCATGATCATTATCATGATCATTATTATGATCATGATCATTATCATGATCATTAGCATGATCATTATCATGATCATTAGCATGATCATTATCATGATCATTAGCATGTTCATTATCATGATCATTAGCATGATCATTATCATGATCATTATTATGATCATGATCATTATCATGATCATTAGCATGATCATTATCATGATCATTATCATGATCATTAGCATGATCACTATCATGATCATTATCATGATCATTATCATGATCATTATCATGATCATTATCATTATCATTATCATGATCATTATCATGATCACTATCATGATCATTGTCATGATCATTATCATGATCACTATCATGATCACTATCATGATCATGATCATTAGCATGATCATTATAATGATCATTATCATGACCATTATCATGATCATTATCATGATTATTATCATGATCATTATCATGATCATTATCATGATCATTATCATGATCACTATCATGATCATTGTCATGATCATTATCATGATCACTATCATGATCACTATCATGATCATTATCATGATCATTATCATGATCACTATCATGATTTTTATCGTGATCACTATCATGATCATTATCATGATCATTATCATAATTACTATCATGATTAGTATCATGATCATTATCATGATCACTATCATAATCATTGTCATGATCATTATCATGATCACTATCATGATCATTATCATGATCATTATCATGATCACTATCACGATCATTATCATGATCACTATCACTATCATGATCATTATCATGATCATTTTCATGATCATTATCATGATCATTTTCATGATCATTATCATGATCATTATCATGATCATTATTATGATCATTATCATGATCACTATCATGATCATTATCATGATCACTATCATGATCATTATCATGATCACTATCATGATCATTATCATGATCACTATCATAATCATTATCATGATCACTATCATGATCATTATCATGATCACTGTCATGATCATTATCATGATCACTATCACGATCATTATCATGATCACTATCACTATCATGATCATTATCATGATCATTTTCATGCTCATTATCATGATCATTATCATATTCACTATCATGATCATTATCATGATCATTGTCATGATCATTATCATGACCACTATCATGATCATTATCATGATCACTATCATGATCATTATCATGATCACTATCATGATCATTATCATGATCACTATCATAATCATTATCATGATCACTATCATGATCATTATCATGATCACTGTCATGATCATTATCATGATCACTATCACGATCATTATCATGATCACTATCACTATCATGATCATTATCATGATCATTTTCATGCTCATTATCATGATTAGTATCATGATCATTATCATGATCACTATCATAATCATTGTCATGATCATTATCATGATCACTATCATGATCACTATCATGATCATTATCATGATCACTATCATGATCATTATCATGATCACTATCATAATCATTATCATGATCACTATCATGATCATTATCATGATCACTGTCATGATCATTATCATATTCACTATCATGATCATTATCATGATCATTGTCATGACCACTATCATAATCATTATCATGATCATTATCATGATCATTATTATGATCACTATCATAATCATTATCATGATCATTATCATGATCATTATTATGATCATTATCATGATCAATATCATGATCATTATCTTGATCATTATCATGATCATTATTATGATCATTATCATGATCAATATCATGATCATTATCTTGATCATTATCATGATCATTATTATTATCATTATTGTGATCATTATCATGATCATTATCATGATTATTATCATGATCATTATCGTGATCATTATCATGATCATTATCGTGATCATTATCATGGTCATTATCGTGATCATTATCATGATCACTATCATGATTATTATCATGACCACTATCATGATAATTATTATGATCATTATCATGATTACTATCATGATCATTATCATGATCACTATCATGATCACTATCATGATCATTATCATGATCATTATCATATTCACTATCATGATCATTATCATGATCATTGTCATGATAACTATCATAATCATTATCATGATCACTATTATGATTATTATCATGACCACTATCATGATAATTATTATGATCATTATCATGATCATTATCATGATCATTATCATGATCACTATCATGGTCCCTTACATGATCAATATCATGATCATTATCATGATCACTATCATGATCACTATCATGATCAATTTCATGATCATTATCATGATCACTATCATGATCATTATCATGATCATGACTATTATAATGATCATGATCACTATCATGATCATTATCATGATCATTATCATATTCACTATCATGATCATTATCATGATCATTGTCATGATCACTATCATGGTCCCTTACATGATCAATATCATGATCATCATCATGATCACTATCACGATCACTATCATGATCATTGTCATGATCATTATCATGATCACTATCATGATCACTATCATGATCATTATCATGATCATTATCATGATCACTATCATGATTATTATCGTGATCACTATCATGATCATTATCATGATCATTATCATAATTACTATCATGATTAGTATCATGATCATTATCATGACCACTATCATGATAATTATTATGATCATTATCATGATCATTATCATGATCACTATCATGGTCCCTTACATGATCAATATCATGATCATTATCATGATCACTATCATGATCACTATCATGATCATTGTCATGATCATTATCATGATCACTATCATAATTACTATCATGATCATTGTCATGATCATTATCATGATCACTATAGTGATTATTATCATGATCATTATCATTATCATGATCATTATTATGATCATGATCATTATCATGATCACTATCATGATCATTATCATGATTACTATCAAGATCATTATCATGATCACTATCATGATCATTATCATTATAATTATTATGATCATGATCATTATCATGATTACTATCATGATCATGATCATTATCATGATAATTATCATGATCATTATCATGATCACTATGATGATCACTATCATGATCACTATCATGATCATTATCATGATCATGATCATTATCATGATCACTATCATGATCACTATCATGATCATTATCATGATTATTATCATGATCACTATCATGATAATGATCATGATGATGATCATGATAGTGATCATGATAATGATCATGACAATGATCATGATAGTGATCATGATAATGATCATGATAATGATCATGATAATGATCATGATAATAATCATGATAATGATCATGATAGTGATCATGATAATAATCATGATAATGATCATGATAGTGATCATGATAGTGATCATAATAATGATCATGATCATGATAATGATCATGATAGTGATCATGATAGTGATCATCATAGTGGTCATGATAATGATCATGATAATGATCATGATAATGATCATGATCATGATAGTAATCATGATAATGATCATGATCATAATAATTATAATGATAATGATCATGATAGTGATCATGATAATGATCTTGATAGTAATCATGATAATGATCATGATAGTGATCATGATAATGATCATGATCATAATAATGATCATGATAATGATCATGATCATGATAATGATCATGATCATGATAATGATCATGATAATGATCATGATAATAATCACTATAGTGATCATGATAATGATCATGACAATGATCATGATAGTAATTATGATAGTGATCATGATAATGATCATGACAATGATCATGATAGTGATCATGATAGTGATCATGATAATGATCATGATATTGATCATGTAAGGGACCATGATAGTGATCATGATAATGATCATGATAATGATCATAATAATTATCATGATAGTGGTCATGATAATGATCATGATACTAATCATGATAGTAATTATGATAATGATCATGATAATGATCATGATAGTGATCACGATAATAATCATGATAGTGATCATGATAATGATCATGATAATGATCATGATAGTGATCATGATAGTGATCATGATAATGATCATGACAATGATCATGATAGTGATCGTGATAGTGATCATGATGATGATCATGATATTGATCATGTAAGGGACCATGATAGTGATCATGACAATGATCATGATAATGATCATGATAGTGAATATGATAATGATCATGATAATGATCATGATAGTGATCATGATCATTATAATAGTCATGATCATGATAATGATCATGATAGTGATCATGATAATGATCATGAAATTGATCATGATAGTGATCATGATAGTGATCATGATAATGATCATGATATTGATCATGTAAGGGACCATGATAGTGATCATGATAATGATCATGATAATGATCATAATAATTATCATGATAGTGGTCATGATAATAATCATAATAGTGATCATGATAATGATTATGATAGTTATCATGACAATGATCATGATAATGATCATGATAGTGAATATGATAATGATCATGATAATGATCATGATAGTGATCATGATAGTGATCATGATAATGATCATGATAGTAATCATGATAATGATCATAATAATTATCATGATAGTGGTCATGATAATAATCATGATAGTGATCATGATAATGATCACGATAATGATCATGATAATGATCACGATAATGATCATGATAATGATCACGATAATGATCATGATAATAATCATGATAATGATCATGATAATGATCACAATAATGATAATAATAATGATCATGATAATGATCAAGATAATGATCATGATATTGATCATGATAATGATCATAATAATGATCATGATAATGATCATGATAATGATTATGATATTGATCATGATAATGATCATAATAATGATCATGATAATGATCATGATAATGATTATGATAGTGATCATAATAATGATCATGATAATGATCATGATAATGATTATGATAGTGATCATGACAATGATCAGGATAATGATCATGATAGTGAATATGATAATGATCATGACAGTGATCATGATAATGATCATGATAGTGATCATGATAATGATTATGATAGTGATCATGATAATGATCATGATAGTGATCATGATAATGATCATGATAGTGATCATGATAGTGATCATGATAATGATCATGACAATGATTATGATAGTGATCATGATAATGATCATGATACTAATCATGATAATGAGCATGAAAATGATCATGATAATGATCATGATAGTGATAGTGATCATGATAATGATCGTGATAGTGATCATGATAATGATCATGACAGTGATCATGATAATGATCATGATAGTGATCATGATAATGATTATGATAGTGATCATGATAATGATCATGATAGTGATCATGATAATGATCATGATAGTGATCATGATAATGATCATGATAGTGGTCATGATAATGATCATGACAATGATCATGATAATGATCATGATAGTGAATATGATAATGATCATGATAATGAGCATGAAAATGATCATGATAATGATCATGATAGTGATAGTGATCATGATAATGATCGTGATAGTGATCATGATAATGATCATGACAGTGATCATGATAATGATCATGATAGTGATCATGATAATGATTATGATAGTGATCATGATAATGATCATGATAGTGATCATGATAATGATCATGATAGTGATCATGATAATGATCATGATAGTGATCATGATAATGATCATAATAATGATCATGATAATGATCATGATAATTATTATGATCATTATCATGATCACTATCATGATCATTATCATGATCACTATCATGATCATTATCATGATCACTATCATGATCATTATCATGATCACTATCATAATCATTATCATGATCACTATCATGATCATTATCATGATCACTGTCATGATCATTATCATGATCACTATCACGATCATTATCATGATCACTATCACTATCATGATCATTATCATGATCATTTTCATGCTCATTATCATGATCATTATCATATTCACTATCATGATCATTATCATGATCATTGTCATGATCATTATCATGACCACTATCATGATCATTATCATGATCACTATCATGATCATTATCATGATCACTATCATGATTATTATCGTGATCACTATCATGATCATTATCATGATCACTATCATGATCATTATCATGATCACTGTCATGATCATTATCATGATCACTATCACGATCATTATCATGATCACTATCACTATCATGATCATTATCATGATCATTTTCATGCTCATTATCATGATTAGTATCATGATCATTATCATGATCACTATCATAATCATTGTCATGATCATTATCATGATCACTATCATGATCACTATCATGATCATTATCATGATCACTATCATGATCATTATCATGATCACTATCATAATCATTATCATGATCACTATCATGATCATTATCATGATCACTGTCATGATCATTATCATATTCACTATCATGATCATTATCCTGATCATTGTCATGATCACTATCATAATCATTATCATGATCATTATCATGATCATTATTATGATCACTATCATAATCATTATCATGATCATTATCATGATCATTATATGATCATTATCATGATCAATATCATGATCATTATCTTGATCATTATTCATGATCATTATTATGATCATTATCATTATCAATATCATGATCATTATCTTGATCATTATCATGATCATTATTATGATCATTATTGTGATCATTATCATGATCATTATCATGATCATTATCATGATCATTATCGTGATCATTATCATGATCATTATCGTGATCATTATCATGATCATTATCGTGATCATTATCATGATCACTATCATGATTATTATCATGACCACTATCATGATAATTATTATGATCATTATCATGATTACTATCATGATCATTATCATGATCACTATCATGATCACTATCATGATCATTATCATGATCATTATCATATTCACTATCATGATCATTATCATGATCATTGTCATGATAACTATCATAATCATTATCATGATCACTATTATGATTATTATCATGACCACTATCATGATAATTATTATGATCATTATCATGATCATTATCATGATCACTATCATGGTCCCTTACATGATCAATATCATGATCATTATCATGATCACTATCATGATCACTATCATGATCAATTTCATGATCATTATCATGATCACTATCATGATCATTATCATGATCATGACTATTATAAATGATCATGATCACTATCATGATCATTATCATGATCATTATCATATTTCACTATCATGATCATTATCATGATCATTGTCATGATCACTATCATGGTCCCTTACATGATCAATATCATGATCATCATCATGATCACTATCACGATCACTATCATGATCATTGTCATGATCATTATCATGATCACTATCAATGATCACTATCATGATCATTATCATGATCATTATCATGATCACTATCATGATTATTATCGTGATCACTATCATGATCATTATCATGATCATTATCATAATTACTATCATGATTAGTATCATGAATCATTATCATGACCACTATCATGATAATTATTATGATCATTATCATGATCATTATCATGATCACTATCATGGTCCCTTACATGATCAAATATCATGATCATTATCATGATCACTATCATGATCACTATCATGATCATTGTCATGATCATTATCATGATCACTATCATAATTACTATCATGATCATTGTCATGATCATTATCATGATCACTATAGTGATTATTATCATGATCATTATCATGATCATTATCATGATCATGATCATTATCATGATCATGATCATTATCATGATCATTATTATGATCATGATCATTATCATGATCACTATCATGATTCATTATCATGATTACTATCAAGATCATTATCATGATCACTATCATGATCATTATCATTATAATTATTATGATCATGATCATTATCATGATTACTATCATGATCATGATCATTATCATGATCATTATCATGATCATTATCATGATCACGATCACTATCATGATCACTATCATGATCATTATCATGATCATGATCATTATTATGATCACTATCATGATCACTATCATGATCATTATCATGATTATTATCATGATCACTATCATGATCATTATCATGATTATTATCATGATCATTATCATGATCATTATCATGATCATTATCATGATCACTATCATGATCATTGTCATGATCATTATCATGATCACTATCATGATCACTATCATGATCATTATCATGATAGTGATCATGATAATAATCATGATAATGATCATGATAGTGATCATGATAGTGATCATAATAATGATCATGATAATGATCATGATAGTGATCATGATAGTGATCATCATAGTGATCATGATAATGATCATGATAATGATCATGATAATGATCATGATCATGATAGTAATCATGATAATGATCATGATCATAATAATTATAATGATAATGATCATGATAGTGATCATGATAATGATCTTGATAGTAATCATGATAATGATCATGATAGTGATCATGATAATGATCATGATCATAATAATGATCATGATAATGATAATGATCATGATAATAATCACTATAGTGATCATGATAATGATCATGACAATGATCATGATAGTAATTATGATAGTGATCATGATAATGATCATGACAATGATCATGATAGTGATCATGATAGTGATCATGATAATGATCATGATATTGATCATGTAAGGGACCATGATAGTGATCATGATAATGATCATGATAATGATCATGATAGTGATCATGATCATTATAATAGTCATGATCATGATAATGATCATGATAGTGATCATGATAATGATCATGAAATTGATCATGATAGTGATCATGATAGTGATCATGATAATGATCATGATATTGATCATGTAAGGGACCATGATAGTGATCATGATAATGATCATGATAATGATCATAATAATTATCATGATAGTGGTCATGATAATAATCATAATAGTGATCATGATAATGATTATGATAGTTATCATGACAATGATCATGATAATGATCATGATAGTGAATATGATAATGATCATGATAATGATCATGATAGTGATCATGATAGTGATCATGATAATGATCATGATAGTAATCATGATAATGATCATAATAATTATCATGATAGTGGTCATGATAATAATCATGATAGTGATCATGATAATGATCACGATAATGATCATGATAATGATCACGATAATGATCATGATAATGATCACGATAATGATCATGATAATGATCATGATAATGATCATGATAATGATCACAATAATGATCATAATAATGATCATGATAATGATCAAGATAATGATCATGATATTGATAATGATAATGATCATAATAATGATCATGATAATGATCAAGATAATGATCATGATATTGATCATGATAATGATCATAATAATGATCATGATAATGATCATGATAATGATTATGATAGTGATCATAATAATGATCATGATAATGATCATGATAATGATTATGATAGTGATCATGACAATGATCAGGATAATGATCATGATAGTGAATATGATAATGATCATGACAGTGATCATGATAATGATCATGATAGTGATCATGATAATGATTATGATAGTGATCATGATAATGATCATGATAGTGATCATGATAATGATCATGATAGTGATCATGATAGTGATCATGATAATGATCATGACAATGATTATGATAGTGATCATGATAATGATCATGATACTAATCATGATAATGAGCATGAAAATGATCATGATAATGATCATGATAGTGATAGTGATCATGATAATGATCGTGATAGTGATCATGATAATGATCATGACAGTGATCATGATAATGATCATGATAGTGATCATGATAATGATCATGATACTGATCACGATAATAATCATGATAGTGATCATGATAATGATCATCATAATGATCATGATAATGATCATGATAGTGGTCATGATAATGATCATGACAATGATCATGATAATGATCATGATAGTGAATATGATAATGATCATGATAATGAGCATGAAAATGATCATGATAATGATCATGATAGTGATAGTGATCATGATAATGATCGTGATAGTGATCATGATAATGATCATGACAGTGATCATGATAATGATCATGATAGTGATCATGATAATGATTATGATAGTGATCATGATAATGATCATGATAGTGATCATGATAATGATCATGATAGTGATCATGATAATGATCATGATAGTGATCATGATAATGATCATAATAATGATCATGATAATGATCATGATAATGATCATGAAAATGATCATGATAATGATCATGAAAATGATCATGATAATGATCATGATAGTGATAGTGATCATGATAATGATCGTGATAGTGATCATGATAATGATCATGATAATGATCATGATAGTGATCATGATAATGATCATGACAATGATTATGATAGTGATCATGATAATGATCATGATACTAATCATGATAGTAATTATGATAATGATCATGATAATGATCATGATAGTGATCACGATAAAAATCATGATAGTGATCATGATAATGATCATGATAATGATCATGATAGTGATCATGATAGTGATCATGATAATGATCATGACAATGATCATGATAGTGATCATGATAATGATCATGATAATGATCATGATAATGATCATGATAATAATCATGATAATGATCATGATAATGGTCATGATAACGATCATTATAATGATCATGCTAATGATCATGATCATGATAGTGATCATGATAGTGATCATGATAATGATCATGACAATGATCATGATAGTGATCATGATAATGATCATGATAATGATAATGATAATGATCATGATAATGATCATGATAATGATCATGATAATGATCATGATAGTGATCATGCTAATGATCATGATAATGATCATGATAATGATCATGCTAATGATCATGATAATGATCATGATCATAATAATGATCATGATAATGATCATGCTAATGATCATGATAATGAACATGCTAATGATCATGATAATGATCATGCTAATGATCATGATAATGATCATGCTAATGATCATGATAATGATCATGATCATAATAATGATCATGATAATGATCATGCTAATGATCATGATAATGACCATGTTAGTGATTACGATAATGATCATGATAATGATCATGATAGTGATCACGATAATAATCATGATAGTGATCATGATAGTGATCATGATAATGATCATGATCATAATAATGATAGTGATCATGCTAATGATCATGATAATGATCATGCTAATGGTCATGATAATGATCATGCTAATGATCATGATAATGATCATGCTAATGATCATGATAATGATCATGATCATAATAATGATCATGATAATGATCATGCTAATGATCATGATAATGATCATGATCATAATAATGATCATGATAATGATCATGCTAATGATCATGATAATGATCATGCTAATGATCATGATAATGATCATGCTAATGATCATGATAATGACCATGTTAGTGATTACGATAATGATCATGATAATGATCATGATAGTGATCACGATAATAATCATGATAGTGATCATGATAGTGATCATGATAATGATCATGATAATGATCATGATAGTGATCATGCTAATGATCATGATAATGATCATGCTAATGATCATGATAATGATCATGATCATAATAATGATCATGATAATGATCATGCTAATGATCATGATAATGATCATGCTAATGATCATGATAATGATCATGATCATAATAATGATCATGATAATGATCATGCTAATGATCATGATAATGACCATGTTAGTGATTACGATAATGATCATGATAATGATCATGATAGTGATCACGATAATAATCATGATAGTGATCATGATAGTGATCATGATAATGATCATGATAATGATCATGATAGTGATCATGCTAATGATCATGATAATGATCATGCTAATGATCATGATAATGATCATGATCATAATAATGATCATGATAATGATCATGCTAATGATCATGATAATGATCATGCTAATGATCATGATAATGATCATGCTAATGATCATGATAATGATCATGCTAATGATCATGATAATGATCATGATCATAATAATGATCATGATAATGATCATGCTAATGATCATGATAATGACCATGTTAGTGATTACGATAATGATCATGATAATGATCATGATAGTGATCATGATAATTATCATGATCATAATAATGATCATGATAATGATCATGATAGTGATCATGCTAATGATCATGATAATGATCATGCTAATGATCATGACAATGACCATGTTAGTGATTACGATAATGATCATGATAATGATCATGATAGTGATCACGATAATAATCATGATAGTGATCATGATAGTGATCATGATAATGATCATGATAATGATCATGATAGTGATCATGCTAATGATCATGATAATGATCATGCTAATGATCATGATAATGATCATGATCATAATAATGATCATGATAATGATCATGCTAATGATCATGATAATGATCATGCTAATGATCATGATAATGATCATGCTAATGATCATGATAATGATCATGATCATAATAATGATCATGATAATGATCATGCTAATGATCACGATAATGACCATGTTAGTGATTACGATAATGATCATGATAATGATCATGATAGTGATCATGATAATGATCATGATCATAATAATGATCATGATAATGATCATGATAGTGATCATGCTAATGATCATGATAATGATCATGCTAATGATCATGATAATGACCATGTTAGTGATTACGATAATGATCATGATAATGATCATGATAGTGATCATGATAATGATCATGATAATGATCATGATAGTGATCATGCTAATGATCATGATAGTGATCATGATAATGATCATGATAATGATCATGATAGTGATCATGCTAATGATCATGATAATGATCATGCTAATGATCATGATAATGATCATGATCATTATCATGATCATTATTATGATCACGATCATTATCATGATCACTATCATGCTAATGATCATGATAATGACCATGTTAGTGATTACGATAATGATCATGATAATGATCATGATAGTGATCACGATAATAATCATGATAGTGATCATGATAGTGATCATGATAATGATCATGATAATGATCATGATAATGATCATGATAGTGATCATGATAATGATCATGATCATAATAATGATCATGATAACGATCATGATCATAATAATGATCATGATAACGATCATGATCATAATAATGATCATGATAATGATCATGATAATGATCATGATAATGATCATGATCATAATAATGATCATGATAACGAACATGATCATGATAATGATCATGATAATGATATTGATAGTGATCATGATAATGATCATGATAGTGATCATGATAATGATCATGATCATAATAATGATCATGATAATCATAATAATGATCATGATAGTGATCATGATAATGATCATGACAATGATCATGATAGTGATCATGATAATGATCATGATACTGATCATGATAGTGATTATGATAATGATCATGATAGTGATTATGATAATGATCATGATAATGATCATGATAGTGATCATGATAATGATCATGACAATGATCATGATAGTGATCATGATAACGATCATGATACTGATCATGATAGTGATTATGATAATGATCATGATAGTGATTATGATAATGATCATGATAATGATCATGATAGTGATCGCGATAATAATCATGATAGTGATCATGATAATGATCATGATAATGATCATGATAGTGATCATGATCATAATAATAGTCATGATCATAATAATGATCATAATAATGATCATGATAATGATCATGATAATGATCATGAAAATGATCATGATAATGATCATGATAGTGATAGTGATCATGATAATGATCGTGATAGTGATCATGATAATGATCATGACAGTGATCATGATAATGATCATGATAGTGATCATGATAATGATTATGATAGTGATCATGATAATGATCATGATAGTGATCATGATAATGATCATGATAGTGATCATGATAATGATCATGATAGTGATAATGATAGTGATCATAATAATGATCATGATCATGATAATGATCATGATAGTGATCATGATAGTGATCATGGTAATGATCATGATAATGATCATCATAGTGATCATGATAATGATCATGATAACGATCATGATAGTAATCATGATAATGATCATGATCATAATAATTATAATGATAATGATCATGATAGTGATCATGATAATGATCTTGATAGTAATCATGATAATGATCATGATAGTGATCATGATAATGATCATGATCATAATAATGATCATGATAGTGATCATGATAATGATCATGACAACGATCATGATAGTAATTATGATAATGATCATGATACTAATCATGATAGTAATTATGATAATGATCATGATAATGATCATGATAGTGATCACGATAATAATCATGATAGTGATCATGATAATGATCATGATAATGATCATGATAGTGATCATGATAGTGATCATGATAATGATCATGACAATGATCATGATGGTGATCATGACAATGATCATGATAGTGATCATGATAATGATCATGATAATGATCATGATAATGATTATGATAATAATCATGATAATGATTATGATAATAATCATGATAATGATTATGATAATAATCATGATAATGATCATGATAATGGTCATGATAATGATCATGATAATGATCATGATAGTGATCATGATAATGATCATGATAATGATAGTGGTCATGCTAAGGATCATGATAGTGATCATGCTAAGGATCATGATAATGACCATGTTAGTGATTACGATAATGAACATGATAATGATCATGATAGTGATCACGATAATAATCATGATAGTGATCATGATAATGATCATGATAATGATCATGATAGTGAATATGATAATGATCATGATAATGATCATGATAGTGATCATGATAGTGATCATGATAGTGATCATGATAGTGATCATGATAGTGATCATGATAGTGATCATGATAATGATCATGATAATGATCATGATAATGATCATGATAATGATCACAATAATGATCATGATAATGATCACGATAATGATCATGATAATGATCACAATAATGATCATAATAATGATCATGATAATGATCAAGATAATGATCATGATATTGATCATGATAATGATCATAATAATTATCATGATAATGATCATGATAATGATTATGATAGTGATCATGACAATGATCATGATAATGATCATGATAGTGAATATGATAATGATCATGATAATGATCATGATAGTGATCATGATAGTGATCATGATAGTGATCATGATAGTGATCATGATAGTGATCATGATAGTGATCATGATAATGATCATGATAATGATCATGATAATGATCATGATAATGATCATGATAGTGATCATGATAATGATCATGATAGTGATCATGATAATGATCATGATAGTGATCATGATAATGATCATGATAATGATCATGATAATAATCATGATAGTGATCATGATAGTGATCATGATAATGATCATGATAGTGATCATGATAATGATCATGATAGTGATCATGATAATGATCATGATAGTGATCATGATAATGATCATGATATTGATCATGTAAGGGACCATGATAGTGATCATGATAATGATCATGATAATGTTCATAATAATTATCATGATAGTGGTCATGATAATAATCATAATAGTGATCATGATAATGATTATGATAGTTATCATGACAATGATCATGATAATGATCATGATAGTGAATATGATAATGATAGTGATCATGATAGTGATCATGATAATGATCATGATAATGATCATGATCATGATAATGATCATGATAGTAATCATGATAGTGATCATGATAATGATCATGATATTGATCATGTAAGGGACCATGATAGTGATCATGATAATGATCATGATAATGATCATAATAATTATCATGATAGTGGTCATGATAATAATCATGATAGTGATCATGATAATGATCACGATAATGTTCATGATAATGATCACGATAATGATCATGATAATGATCACGATAATGATCATGATAATGATCACAATAATGATCATAATAATGATCATGATAATGATCAGGATAATGATCATGATATTGATAATGATAATGATCATAATAATGACCATGATAATGATCAAGATAATGATCATGATATTGATCATGATAATGATCATAATAATGATCATGATATTGATAATGATAATGATCATAATAATGATCATGATAATGATCATAATAATGATCATGATAATGATCAAGATAATGATCATGATATTGATCATGATAATGATCATAATAATGATCATGATAATGATCATAATAATGATTATGATAGTGATCATGACAATGATCATGATAATGATCATGATAGTGAATATGATAATGATCATGATAATGACCATGATAATGATCATGATAGTGATCATGATAGCGATCATGATAATGATCATGATAGTGATCATGATAATGATCATGATAGTGATCATGATAGTGATCATGATAGTGATAATGATAATGATCATGATAATGATCACGTTAGGGGTCATGATAGTGATCATTATAGTAATCATGATAGCGATCATGATAATGATCATGATAGTGGTCATGATAATGATCATGACAATGATCATGATAATGATCATGATAGTGAATATGATAATGATCATGATAATGATCATGATAATGGTCATGATAGTGATCATTATAGTAATCATGATAATGATCATAATAATGATCATGATAGTGACCATGATAGTGATCATGATAGTGATCATGATAGTGATCATGATAATGATCATAATAATTATCATGATAGTGGTCATGAGAATGATCATGACAATGATCATGATAATGATCATGATAGTGATAATCATAATGATCATGGTCATAATAATTATAATGATAATAATCATGATAGTGATCATGATAATGATCATGACAATGATCTTGATAGTGATCATGATAATGATCATGATAGTGATCATGATAATGATCATGATCACAATAATGATCATGATAATCATAATAATGATCATGATAATGATCATAATAATGATCATGATAATGATCATGATAGTGATCATGATAATGATCAGACAATGATCATGATAGTGATCATGATAATGATCATGATACTGATCATGATAGTGATTATGATAATGATCATGATAGTGATTATGATAATGATCATGATAATGATCATGATAGTGATCATGATAATGATCATGATAGTGATCACGATAATAATCATGATCATGATAATGATCATGGTAGTGATCATGATCATAATAATAGTCATGATCATAATAATGATCATAATAATGATCATGATAATGATCATGATAATGATCATGAAAATGATCATGATAATGATCATGATAATGATCATGAAAATGATCATGATAATGATCATGATAGTGATAGTGATCATGATAATGGTCGTTATAGTGATCATGATAATGATCATGACAGTGATCATGATAATGATCATGATAGTGATCATGATAATGATCATGATAGTGATCATGATAATGATCATGATAGTGATCATGATAATGATCATGATAGTGATCATGATAATGATCATGATAGTGATCATGATAGTGATCATGATAATGATCATGATATTGATCATGTAAGGGACCATGATAGTGATCATGATAATGATCATGATAATGATCATAATAATTATCATGATAGTGGTCATGATAATAATCATAATAGTGATCATGATAATGATTACGATAGTTATCATGACAATGATCATGATAATGATCATGATAGTGAATATGATAATGATCATGATAATGATCATGATAGTGATCATGATAGTGATCATGATAGTGATTGCGATAATAATCATGATAGTGATCATGGTAATGATCATGATAATGATCATCATAGTGATCATGATAATGATCATGATAATGATCATGATAATGATCATGATAGTAGGGATATGATCATGATAAGAGGGATATTAAGCGAACAAAATGCGCTAGACTGAGAGAAAATCTATGCAGTGGTTCCAGAGATATCTGCGTTGGTGTTGAAAAGTTATCAGGAAACTGATTTCTGTAAAAATTACATGAAAGTGGCTTTTACTTGAAAACTATAATATATTTCTAAATTAAGCTGACACATTCTGAAAGAGGGATATTAGACGAACAAAATGCGCTAGGCTGTAAGAAAATCTATGCAGTGTTTCCAGGGATATCTACGTTGGTGTTGAAAAGTTATCAGGAAACTGATTTCTGTAAAAATGAGATGAAAGTGGCATGAAAGTGGCTTTTACTTGAAAACTATGATATATTTCTAAATTAAGCTTATACATTCTGATAGAGGGATATCAGACGAACAAAATGCGCAAGGCTGTAAAAGCTATGCAGTGGTTCCAGAGATATCTGGATTGGTGTTGAAAACTTATCAGGAAACTGATTTCTGTAAAAAATTCATGAAAGTGGCTTTTACTTGAAAACTGTAATATATTTCTAAATTAAGCTTACACATTCTGAAAGAGGGATATTAGACGAACAAAATACGCTAGGCTGTAAGAAAATCTATGCAGTGGTTCCAGAGGTATCTGCGTTAGTGTTGAAAAGTTATCAGGAAACTGATTTCTGTAAAAATGACATGAAAGTGGCATGAAAGTGGCGTTTACGTAAAAACTGTAATATATTTCTAAATTAAGCTTACACCATCTGCAAGAGGGATATTAGACGAACAAAATTCGCTAGGCTGTAAGAAAATCTATGCAGTGGTTCCAGAGGTATCTGCGTTAGTGTTGAAAAGTTATCAGGAAACTGATTTCTGTAAAAATGACATGAGAGTGGCATGAAAGTAGCGTTTACGTAAAAACTGTAATATATTTCTAAATTAAGCTTACACCATCTGCAAGAGGGATATTAGACGAACAAAATTCGCTAGGCTGTACGAAAATCTATGCAGTGGTTCCAGAGGTATCTGCGTTAGTGTTGAAAAGTTATCAGGAAACTGATTTCTGTAAAAATGACATGAGAGTGGCATGAAAGTGGCATGAAAGTAGCTTTTACTTGAAAACTGTAATACATTTCTAAATTAAGCTTACACATTCTGAAAGAGGGATATTAGACGAACAAAATACGCTAGGCTGTAAGAAAATCTATGCAGTGGTTCCAGAGGTATCTGCGTTGGTGTTGAAAAGTTATCAGGAAACTGATTTCTGTAAAAATGACATGAAAGTGGCATGAAAGTGGCTTTTACTTGAAAACTATAATATATTTCTAAATTAAGCTTACACATTCTGATAGAAGGATATCAGACGAACAAAATGCGCTAAGCTGTAAGAAAATCTAAGCAGTAGTTCCAGAGATATCTGCGTTGGTGTTGAAAAGTAATCAGGAAACTGATTACTGTAAAAATGACACGAAAGTGGCATGAAAGTGGCTTTTACTTGAAAACTATGATATATTTCTAAATTAAGCTTACACATTCTGAAAGAGGGATATTAGACGAACCAAATGCGCTAGGCTGTGAGAAAATCTATGCAGTGGTTCCAGAGATATCTGCGTTGGTGTTGAAAAGTTATCAGGAAACTGATTTCTGTAAAAATAACATGAAAGTGGCTTTTACTTGAAAACTGTATTATATTTCTAAACTAAGCTTACGCATTCTGAAAGAGGGATATCAGGCGAACAAAATGCGCTAGGCTGTAAGAAAATCTATGTAGTGGTTCCAGAGGTATCTGCGTTGGTGTTGAAAAGTTATCAGGAAACTGTTTTCTGTAAAAATGACATGAAAGTGGCATGAAAGTGGCTTTTACTTGAAAACTATGATATATTTCTAAATTAGTCTTTCACATTCTGATAGAGGAATATCAGACGAACAAAATGCGCTAGGCTGTATGAAAATCTATGCAGTGGTTCAAAAGATATCTCCGTTGGTGTTGAAAAGTTATCAGGAAACTGATTTCTGTAAAATTTACATGAAAGTGGCCTTTACTTGAAAACTGTAATATATTTCTAAATCAAGCTTACACATTCTGAAAGAGGGATATTCGACGAACAAAATGCGCTACGCTGTAAGAAAATCTATGCAGTGGTTCCGGAGATATCTGCGTTGGTGTTGAAAAGTTATAAGGAAACTGATTTCTGTAAAAATGACATGAAAGTGGCTTTTAATTGAAAACTATGATATATTTCTAAATTAAGCTTACACATTCTGAAAGAGGGATATTAGACGAAAAAAATGCGCTAGGCTGTAAGAAAATCTATGCAGTGGTTCCAGAGGTATCTGCGTTGGTGTTGAAAAGTTATCAGGAAACTGATTACTGTAAAAATGACACGAAAGTGGCATGAAAGTGGCTTTTACTTGAAAACTATGATATATTTCTAAATTAAGCTTACACATTCTGATAGAGGGATATCAGACGAACAAAATGCGCTAGGCTGTAAGAAAATCTATGCAGTGGTTCCAGAGATATCTGCGTTGGTGTTGAAAAGTTATCAGGAAACTGATTTTGAAGAGGGATATTAGACGAACAAAATGCGCTAGACTGTAAGCAAATCTATGCAGTGGTTCCAGAGATATCTGTGTTGGTGTTGAAAAGTTATCAGGAAACTGATTTCTGTAAAAATTACATGAAAGTGGCATGAAAGTGGCTTTTACTTGAAAACTATAATATATTTCTAAATTAAGCTTATACATTCTGAAAGAGGGATATTAGACGAACAAAATGCGCTAGGCTGTAAGAAAATCTATGCAGTGGTTCCAGAGGTATCTGCGTTGGTGTTGAAAAGTTATCAGGAAACTGATTTCTGTAAAAATGACATAAAATTGGCATGAAAGTGGCTTTTACTTGAAAACTATGATATATTTCTAAATTAGTCTTTCACATTCTGATAGAGGAATATCAGACGAACAAAATGCGCTTGGCTGTAAGAAAATCTATGCAGTGGTTCCAAAGATATCTGCGTTGGTGTTGAAAAGTTATCAGGAAACTGATTTCTGTAAAATTTACATGAAAGTGGCTTTTACTTGAAAACTGTAATATATTTCTAAATCAAGCTTACACATTCTGAAAGAGGGATATTCGACGAACAAAATGCGCTACGCTGTAAGAAAATCTATGCAGTGGTTCCAGAGATATCTGCGTTGGTGTTGAAAAGTTATGAGGAAACTGATTTCTGTAAAAATGACATGAAAGTGGCTTTTAATTGAAAACTATGATATATTTCTACATTAAGCTCACACATTCTGAAAGAGGGATATTAAGCGAACAAAATGCGCTAGGCTGTAAGAAAATCTATGCAGTGGTTCCAGAGATATCTGCGTTGGTGTTGAAAAGTTATCAGGAAACTGATTTCTGTAAAAATAACATGAAAGTGGCTTTTACTTGAAAATTGTATTATATTTCTAAACTAAGCTTACGCATTCTGAAACAGGGATATCAGACGAACAAAATGCGATAGGCTGTAAGAAAATCTATGCAGTGGTTCCAGAGGTACCTGCGTTGGTGTTGAAAAGTTATCAGGAAACTGATTTCTGTAAAAATGACATGAAAGTGGCATGAAAGTGGCTTTTACTTGAAAACTATGATATATTTCTAAATTAGTCTTTCACATTCTGATAAAGGAATATCAGACGAACAAAATTCGCTAGGCTGTAAGAAAATCTATGCAGTGATTCCAAAGATATCTGCGTTGGTGTTGAAAAGTTATGAGGAAAATGATTTCTGTAAAAATGACATGAAAGTGACTTTTAATTGAAAACTATGATATGTTTCTAAATTAAGCTCACACATTCTGAAAGAGGGATATTAGACGAACAAAATGCGCTAAGCTGTGAGAAAATCTATGCAGTGGTTCCAGAGATATCTGCGTTGGTGTTGAAAAGTTATCAGGAAACTGATTTCTGTAAAAATAACATGAAAGTGGCTTTTACTTGAAAACTGTATTATATTTCTAAACTAAGCTTACGTATTCTGAAAGAGGGATATCAGAGGAACAAAATGCGCTAGGCTGTAAGAAAATCTATGCAGTGGTTCCAGAGGTATCTGCGTTGGTGTTGAAAAGTTATCAGGAAACTGATTTCTGTAAAAATGACATGAAAGTGGCTTTTACCTGAAAACTGTATTATATTTCTAAACTAAGCTTACGCATTCTGAAAGAGGGATATCAGACGAACAAAATGCGCTAGGCTGTAAGAAAATCTATGCAGTGGTTCCAAAGATATCTCCGTTGGTGTTGAAAAGTTATCAGGAAACTGATTTCTGTAAAATTTACATGAAAGTGGCTTTTACTTGAAAACTGTAATATATTTCTAAATCAAGCTTACACATTCTGAAAGAGGGATATTCGACGAACAAAATGCGCTACGCTGTAAGAAAATCTATGCAGTGGTTCCAGAGATATCTGCGTTGGTGTTGAAAAGTTATCAGAAAACTGATTTCTGTAAAAATGACATGAAAGTGGCTTTTAATTGAAAACTATGATATATTTCTAAATTAAGCTTACTCATTCTGAAAGAGGGATATTAGACGAAAAAAATGCGCTAGGCTGTATGAAAATCTATGCAGTGGTTCCAAAGATATCTCCGTTGGTGTTGAAAAGTTATCAGGAAACTGATTTCTGTAAAATTTACATGAAAGTGGCTTTTACTTGAAAACTGTAATATATTTCTAAATCAAGCTTACACATTCTGAAAGAGGGATATTCGACGAACAAAATGCGCTACGCTGTAAGAAAATCTATGCAGTGGTTCCAGAGATATCTGCGTTCATGTTGAAAAGTTATCAGGAAACTGATTTCTGTAAAAATGACATGAAAGTGGCTTTTAATTGAAAACTATGATATATTTCTAAATTAAGCTTACACATTCTGAAAGAGGGATATTAGACGAAAAAAATGCGCTAGGCTGTAAGAAAATCTATGCAGTGGTTCCAGAGGTATCTGCGTTGGTGTTGAAAAGTTATCAGGAAACTGATTACTGTAAAAATGACACGAAAGTGGCATGAAAGTGGCTTTTACTTGAAAACTATGATATATTTCTAAATTAAGCTTACACATTCTGATAGAGGGATATCAGACGAACAAAATGCGCTAGGCTGTAAGAAAATCTATGCAGTGGTTCCAGAGATATCTGCGTTGGTGTTGAAAAGTTATCAGGAAACTGATTCTGAAGAGGGATATTAGACGAACAAAATGCGCTAGACTGTAAGCAAATCTATGCAGTGGTTCCAGAGATATCTGCGTTGGTGTTGAAAAGTTATCAGGAAACTGATTTCTGTAAAAATTACATGAAAGTGGCATGAAAGTGGTTTTTACTTGAAAACTATAATATATTTCTAAATTAAGCTGACACATTCTGAAAGAGGGATATTAGACGAACAAAATGCGCTAGGCTGTAAGAAAATCTATGCAGTGGTTCCAGAGGTATCTGCGTTGGTGTTGAAAAGTTATCAGGGAACTGATTTCTGTAAAAATGACATGAAAGTGGCATGAAAGTGGCTTTTACTTGAAAACTATGATATATTTCTAAATTAGTCTTTCACATTCTGATAGAGGAATATCAGACGAACAAAATGCGCTAGGCTGTAAGAAAATCTATGCAGTGGTTCCAAAGATATCTGCGTTGGTGTTGAAAAGTTATCAGGAAACTGATTTCTGTAAAATTTACATGAAAGTGGCTTTTACTTGAAAACTGTAATATATTTCTAAATCAAGCTTACACATTCTGAAAGAGGGATATTCGACGAACAAAATACGCTACGCTGTAAGAAAATCTATGCAGTGGTTCCAGAGATATCTGCGTTGGTGTTGAAAAGTTATGAGAAAACTGATTTCTGTAAAAATGACATGAAAGTGGCTTTTAATTGAAAACTATGATATTTCTAAATTAAGCTTACACATTCTGAAAGAGGGATATTAAGCGAACAAAATGCGCTAGGCTGTAAGAAAATCTATGCAGTGGTTTCAGAGATATCTGCGTTGGTGTTGAAAAGTTATCAGGAAACTGATTTCTGTAAAAATAACATGAAAGTGGATTTTACTTGAAAACTGTATTATATTTCTAAACTAAGCTTACGCATTCTGAAACAGGGATATCAGACGAACAAAATGCGCTAGGCTGTAAGAAAATCTATGCAGTGGTTCCAGAGGTATCTGCGTTGGTGTTGAAAAGTTATCAGGAAACTGATTTCTGTAAAAATGACATGAAGGTGGCATGAAAGTGGCTTTTACTTGAAAACTATGATATATTTCTAAATTAGTCTTTCACATTCTGATAGAGGAATATTAGACGAACAAAATTCGCTAGGCTGTAAGAAAATCTATGCAGTGGTTCCAAAGATATCTGCGTTGGTGTTGAAAATTTATGAGGAAAATGATTACTGTAAAAATGACATGAAAGTGACTTTTAATTGAAAACTATGATATATTTCTAAATTAAGCTTACACATTCTGAAAGAGGGATATTAGACGAACAAAATGCGCTAGGCTGTGAGAAAATCTATGCAGTGGTTCCAGAGATATCTGCGTTGGTGTTGAAAAGTTATCAGGAAACTGATTTCTGTAAAAATAACATGAAAGTGGCTTTTACTTGAAAACTGTATTATATTTCTAAACTAAGCTTACGCATTCTGAAAGAGGGATATCAGACGAACAAAATGCGCTAGGCTGTAAGAAAATCTATGCAGTGGTTCCAGAGGTATCTGCGTTGGTGTTAAAAAGTTATTAGGAAACTGATTTCTGTAAAAATGACATGAAAGTGGCTTTTACTTGAAAACTGTATTATATTTCTAAACTAAGCTTACGCATTCTGAAAGAGGGATGTCAGACGAACAAAATGCGCTAGGCTGTAAGAAAATCTATGCAGTGGTTCCAGAGGTATCTGCGTTGGTGTTGAAAAGTTATCAGGAAACTGATTACTGTAAAAATGACACGAAAGTGGCATGAAAGTGGCTTTTACTTGAAAACTATGATATATTTCTAAATTAAGCTTACACATTCTGATAGAGGGATATCAGACGAACAAAATGCGCTAGGCTGTAAGAAAATCTATGCAGTGGTTCCATAGATATCTGCGTTGGTGTTGAAAAGTTATCAGGAAACTGATTCTGAAGAGGGATATTAGACGAACAAAATGCGCTAGACTGTAAGCAAATCTATGCAGTGGTTCCAGAGATATCTGAGTTGGTGTTGAAAAGTTATCAGGAAACTGATTTCTGTAAAAATTACATGAAAGTGGCTTGAAAGTGGCTTTTACTTGAAAACTATAATACATTTCTAAATTAAGCTGACACATTCTGAAAGAGGGATATTAGACGAACAAAATGCGCTAGGCTGTAAGAAAATCTATGCAGTGGTTCCAGAGGTATCTGCGTTGGTGTTGAAAAGTTATCAGGAAACTGATTTCTGTAAAAATGACATGAAAGTGGCATGAAAGTGGCTCTTACTTGAAAACTATGATATATTTCTAAATTAGTCTTTCACATTCTGATAGAGGAATATCAGACGAACAAAATGCGCTAGGCTGTAAGAAAATCTATGCAGTGGTTCCATAGATATCTGCGTTGGTGTTGAAAAGTTATCAGGAAACTGATTCTGAAGAGGGATATTAGACGAACAAAATGCGCTAGACTGTAAGCAAATCTATGCAGTGGTTCCAAAGATATCTGCGTTGGTGTTGAAAAGTTATCAGGAAACTGATTTCTGTAAAATTTACATGAAAGTGGCTTTTACTTGAAAACTGTAATATATTTCTAAACCAAGCTTACACATTCTGAAAGAGGGATATTCGACGAACAAAATGCGCTACGCTGTAAGAAAATCTATGCAGTGGTTTCAGAGATATCTGCGTTGGTGGTGAAAAGTTATGAGGAAACTGATTTCTGTAAAAACGACAAGAAAGTGGCATGAAAGTAGCTTTTACTTGAAAACTGTAATATATTTCTAAATTAAGCTGACACATTCTGAAAGAGGGATATTAGATGAACAAAATACGCTAGGCTGTAAGAAAATCTATGCAGTGGTTCCAAAGATATCTGCGTTGGTGTTGAAAAGTTATCAGGAAACTGATTTCTGTAAAATTTACATGAAAGTGGCTTTTACTTGAAAACTGTAGTATATTTCTAAATCAAGCTTACACATTCTGAAAGAGGGATATTCGACGAACAAAATGCGCTACGCTGTAAGAAAATCTATGCAGTGGTTCCAGAGATATCTGCGTTGATGTTGAAAAGTTATGAGGAAACTGGTTTCTGTAAAAATGACATGAAAGTGGCATTTAATTGAAAACTATGATATATTTCTAAATTAAGCTTACACATTCTGAAAGAGGGATATTAAGCGAACAAAATGCGCTAGGCTGTAAGAAAATCTATGCAGTGGTTCCAGAGATATCTGCGTTGGTGTTGAAAAGTTATCAGGAAACTGATTTCTGTAAAAATGACATGAAAGTGGCTTTTACTTGAAAACTATGATATATTTCTAAATTAATCTTACACATTCTGATATAGGGATATCAGACGAACAAAATGCGCTAGGCTGTAAGAAAATCTATGCAGTGGTTCCAGAGGTATCTGGGTTGGTGTTCAAAACTTATCAGGAAACTGATTTCTGTAAAAATTACATGAAAGTGGCTTTTACTTGAAAACTGTAATATATTTCTAAATTAAGCTTACACATTCAGAAAGAGGGATATTAGACGAACAAAATGCGCTACGCTGTAAAAAACTCTATGCAGTGGTTCCAGGGATATCTGCGTTGGTGTTGAAAAGTTATCAGGAAACGGATTTCTGTAAAAATGACATGAAGGTGGCTTTTAATTGAAAACTATGATATATTTCTAAATTAAGCTTACACATTCTGAAAGAGGGATATTAGACGAACAAAATGCACTAGGCTGTAAGAGAATCTATGCAGTGGCTCCAGAGGTATCTGCTTTCGTGTTGAAAAGTTATCAGGAAACTGATTCTGAAGAGGGATATTAGACGAACAAAATGCGCTAGACTGTAAGCAAATCTATGCAGTGGTTCCAGAGATATCTGCGTTGGTGTTGAAAAGTTATCAGGAAACTGATTTCTGTAAAAATTACATGAAAGTGGCATGAAAGTGGCTTTTACTTGAAAACTATAATATATTTCTAAATTAAGCTGACACATTCTGAAAGAGGGATATTAGTCGAACAAAATGCGCCAGGCTGTAAGAAAATCTATGCAGTGGTTCCAGAGATATCTGCGTTGGTGTTGAAAAGTTATCAGGAAACTGATTTCTGTAAAAATGACATGAAAGTGGCTTTTAATTGAAAACTATGATATATTTCTAAATTAAGCTTACACATTCTGAAAGAGGGATATTAGACAAACAAAATGCACTAGGCTGTAAGAGAATCTATGCAGTGGCTCCAGAGGAATCTGCGTTCGTGTTGAAAAGTTATTAGGAAACTGATTCTGAAGAGGGATATTAGACGAACAAAATGCGCTAGACTGTAAGCAAATCTATGCAGTGGTTCCAGAGATATCTGCGTTGGTGTTGAAAAGTTATCAGGAAACTGATTTCTGTAAAAATTACATGAAAGTGGCATGAAAGTGGCTTTTACTTGAAAACTATAATATATTTCTAATATAAGCTGACACATTCAGAAAGAGGGATATTAGACGAACAAAATGCGCTAGGCTGTAAGAAAATCTATGCAGTGGTTCCAGAGATATCTGCGTTGGTGTTGAAAAGTTATCAGGAAACTGATTTCTGTAAAAATGACATGAAAGTGGCTTTTAATTGAAAACTATGATATATTTCTAAATTAAGCTGACACATTCTGAAAGAGGGATATTAGATGAACAAAATGCGCCAGGCTGTAAGAAAATCTATGCAGTGGTTCCAGAGATATCTGCGTTGGTGTTGAAAAGTTATCAGGAAACTGGTTTCTGTAAAAATGACATGAAAGTGGCTTTTACTTGAAAACTACGATATATTTCTAAATTAGTCTTTCATATTCTGATAGAGGAATATCAGACGAACAAAATGCGCTAGGCTGTAAGAAAATCTATGCAGTGGTTCCAAAGATATCTGCGTTGGTGTTGAAAAGTTATCAGGAAACTGATTTCTGTAAAATTTACATGAAAACTGTAATATATTTATAAATCAAGCTTACACATTCCGAAAGAGGGATATTCGACGAACAAAATGCGCTTCGCTGTAAGAAAATCTATGCAGTGGTTCCAGAGATATCTGCGTTGGTGTTGAAAAGTTATCAGGAAACTGATTTCTGTAAAAATTACATGAAAGTGGCATGAAAGTGGCTTTTACTTGAAAACTACAATATATTTCTAAATTAAGCTGACACGTTCTGAAAGAGGGATATTAGACGAACAAAATGCGCTAGACTGTAAGCAAATCTATGCAGTGGTTCCAGAGATATCTGCGTTGGTGTTGAAAAGTTATCAGGAAACTGATTTCTGTAAAAATTACATGAAAGTGGCTTTTACTTGAAAACTATAATATATTTCTAAATTAAGCTGACACATTCTGAAAGAGGGATATTAGACGAACAAAATGCGCCAGGCTGTAAGAAAATCTATGCAGTGGTTCCAGAGATATCTGCGTTGGTGTTGAAAAGTTATCAGGAAACTGATTTCTGTAAAAATGACATGAAAGTGGCTTTTAATTGAAAACTATGATATATTTCTAAATTAAGCTGACACATTCTGAAAGAGGGGTATTAGATGAACAAAATCCGCCAGGCTGTAAGAAAATCTATGCAGTAGTTCCAGAGATATCTGCGTTGGTGTTGAAAAGTTATCAGGAAACTGGTTTCTGTAAAAATGACATGAAAGTGGCTTTTACTTGAAAACTTCGATATATTTCTAAATAAGTCTTTCACATTCTGATAGAGGAATATCAGACGAACAAAATGCGCTAGGCTGTAAGAAAATCTATGCAGTGGTTCCAAAGATATCTGCGTTGGTGTTGAAAAGTTATCAGGAAACTGATTTCTGTAAAATTTACATGAAAGTGGCTTTTACTTGAAAACTGTAATATATTTATAAATCAAGCTTACACATTCCGAAAGAGGGATATTCGACGAACAAAATGCGCTACGCTGTAAGAAAATCTATGCAGTGGTTCCAGAGATATCTGCGTTGGTGTTGAAAAGTTATCAGGAAACTGATTTCTGTAAAAATTACATGAAAGTGGCATGAAAGTGGCTTTTACTTGAAAACTACAATATATTTCTAAATTAAGCTGACACGTTCTGAAAGAGGGATATTAGACGAACAAAATGCGCTAGGCTGTAAGAAAATCTATGCAGTGGTTCCAGAGGTATTTGCGTTGGTGTTGAAAAGTTATCAGGAAACTGATTTCTGTAAAAATGACATGAAAGTGGCATGAAAGTGGCTTTTACTTGAAAACTATGATATATTTCTAAATTAGTCCTTCACATTCTGATAGAGGAATATCAGACGAACAAAATGCGCTAGGCTGTAAGAAAATCTATGCAGTGGTTCCAAAGATGTCTGCGTTGGTGTTGAAAAGTTATCAGGAAACTGATTTCTGTAAAATTTACATGAAAGTGGCTTTTACTTGAAAACTGTAATATATTTCTAAATCAAGCCTACACATTCTGAAAGAGGGATATTCGACGAACAAAATGCGCTACGCTGTAAGACAATCTATGCAGTGGTTCCAGAGATATCTGCGTTGATGTTGAAAAGTTATGAGGAAACTGATTTCTGTAAAAATGACACGAAAGTGGCTTTTACTTGAAAACTATGATATATTTCTAAATTAATCTTACACATTCTGATATAGGGATATCAGACGAACAAAATGCGCTAGGCTGTAAGAAAATCTATGCAGTGGTTCCAGAGGTATCTGCGTTGGTGTTGAAAAGTTATCAGGAAACTGATTTCTGTAAAAATGACACGAAAGTGGCTTTTACTTGAAAACTATGATATGTTTCTAAATTAATCTTACACATTCTGATATAGGGATATCAGACGAACAAAATGCGCTAGGCTGTAAGAAAATCTATGCAGTGGTTCCAGAGGTATCTGCATTGGTGTTGAAAAGTTATCAGGAAACTGATTTCTGTAAAAATTACATGAAAGTGGCTTTTACTTGAAAACTGTAATATATTTCTAAATTAAGCTTACACATTCTGAAAGAGGGATATTAGACGAACAAAATGCGCTACGCTGTAAAAAAATCTATGCAGTGGTTCCAGGGATATCTGCATTGGTGTTGAAAAGTTATCAGGAAACGGATTTCTGTAAAAATGAAATGAAGGTGGGTTTTAATTGAAAACTATGATATATTTCTAAATTAAACTTACACATTCTGAAAGAAGGATATTAGACGAACAAAATGCGCTAGGCTGTAAGAAAATCTATGCAGTGGTTCCAGAGGTATCTGCGTTCGTGTTGAAAAGTTATCAGGAAACTGATTTCTGTAAAAATTACATGAAAGTGGCATGAAAGTGGCTTTTACTTGAAAACTATGATATATTTCTAAATTAAGCTTATATATTCTGATAGAGGGATATCAGACGAACAAAATGCGCAAGGCTGTAAAAGCTATGCATTGGTTCCAGAGATATCTGGATTGGTGTTGAAAACTTATCAGGAAACTGATTTCTGTAAAAAATACATGAAAGTGGCTTTTACTTGAAAACTATGATATATTTCTAAATTAAGCTTACACATTCTGAAAGAGGGATATTAGACGAACAAAATGCGCAACGCTGTAAGAAAGTCTATGCAGTGGTTCCAGAGATATCTGCGTTGGTGTTGAAAAGTTATCAGGAAACTGATTTCTGTAAAAATGACATGAAATTGGCATGAAAGTGGCTTTTACGTAAAAACTGTAATATATTTCTAAATTAAGCTTACACCATCTGCAAGAGGGATATTAGACGAACAAAATTCGCTAGGCTGTAAGAAAATCTATGCAGTGGTTCCAGAGGTATCTGCGTTAGTGTTGAAAAGTTATCAGGAAACTGATTTCTGTAAAAATGACATGAAAGTGGCATGAAAGTAGCTTTTACTTGAAAACTGTAATATATTTCTAAATTAAGCTTACACATTCTGAAAGAGGGATATTAGACGAACAAAATGCGCTAGGCTGTAAGAAAATCTATGCAGTGGTTCCAGAGGTATCTGCGTTGGTGTTGAAAAGTTATCAGGAAACTGATTTCTGTAAAAATGACATGAAAGTGGCTTTTACTTGAAAACTATAATATATTTATAAATTAAGCTTACACATTCTGATAGAGGGATATCAGACGAACAAAATGCGCTAAGCTGTAAGAAAATCTATGCAGTGGTTCCAGAGATATCTGGATTGGTGTTGAAAAGTTATCAGGAAAATGATTTCTGTAAAAATGACATGAAAGTGGCATGAAAGTGGCTTTTACTTGAAAAATATGATATATTTCTAAATTAAGTTTATACATTCTGATAGAGGGATATCAGACGAACAAAATGCGCTAAGCTGTAAGAAAATCTATGCAGTGGTTCCAGAGGTATCTGCGTTGGTGTTGAAAAGTTATCAGGAAACTGATTTCTGTAAAAATGACATGAAAGTGGCTTTTACTTGAAAACTTTGATATATTTCTAATTTAAGCTTATACATTCTGATAGAGGAATATCAGACGAACAAAATGCGCTAGGCTGTAAGAAAATCTATGCAGTGGTTCCAAAGATATCTGCGTTGGTGTTGAAAAGTTATCAGGAAACTGATTTCTGTAAAATTTACATGAAAGTGGCTTTTACTTGAAAACTGTAATATATTTATAAATCAAGCTTACACATTCTGAAAGAGGGATATTCGACGAACAAAATGCGCTACGCTGTAAGAAAATCTATGCAGTGGTTCCAGAGATATCTGCGTTGGTGTTGAAAAGTTATCAGGAAACTGATTTCTGTAAAAATTACATGAAAGTGGCATGAAAGTGGCTTTTACTTGAAAACTATAATATATTTCTAAATTAAGCTGACACGTTCTGAAAGAGGGATATTAGACGAACAAAATGCGCTAGGCTGTAAGAAAATCTATGCAGTGGTTCCAGAGGTATTTGCGTTGGTGTTGAAAAGTTATCAGGAAACTGATTTCTGTAAAAATGACATGAAAGTGGCATGAAAGTGGCTTTTACTTGAAAACTATGATATATTTCTAAATTAGTCCTTCACATTCTGATAGAGGAATATCAGACGAACAAAATGCGCTAGGCTGTAAGAAAATCTATGCAGTGGTTCCAAAGATGTCTGCGTTGGTGTTGAAAAGTTATCAGGAAACTGATTTCTGTAAAATTTACATGAAAGTGGCTTTTACTTGAAAACTGTAATATATTTCTAAATCAAGCCTACACATTCTGAAAGAGGGATATTCGACGAACAAAATGCGCTACGCTGTAAGACAATCTATGCAGTGGTTCCAGAGATATCTGCGTTGATGTTGAAAAGTTATGAGGAAACTGATTTCTGTAAAAATGACACGAAAGTGGCTTTTACTTGGCTGACATGAAATTGGCATGAAAGTGGCTTTTACGTAAAAACTGTAATATATTTCTAAATTAAGCTTACACCATCTGCAAGAGGGATATTAGACGAACAAAATTCGCTAGGCTGTAAGAAAATCTATGCAGTGGTTCCAGAGGTATCTGCGTTAGTGTTGAAAAGTTATCAGGAAACTGATTTCTGTAAAAATGACATGAAAGTGGCATGAAAGTAGCTTTTACTTGAAAACTGTAATATATTTCTAAATTAAGCTTACACATTCTGAAAGAGGGATATTAGACGAACAAAATGCGCTAGGCTGTAAGAAGGTGGTTCCAGAGGTATCTGCGTTGGTGTTGAAAAGTTATCAGGAAACTGATTTCTGTAAAAATGACATGAAAGTGGCTTTTACTTGAAAACTATAATATATTTATAAATTAAGCTTACACATTCTGATAGAGGGATATCAGACGAACAAAATGCGCTAAGCTGTAAGAAAATCTATGCAGTGGTTCCAGAGATATCTGGATTGGTGTTGAAAAGTTATCAGGAAAATGATTTCTGTAAAAATGACATGAAAGTGGCATGAAAGTGGCTTTTACTTGAAAAATATGATATATTTCTAAATTAAGTTTATACATTCTGATAGAGGGATATCAGACGAACAAAATGCGCTAAGCTGTAAGAAAATCTATGCAGTGGTTCCAGAGGTATCTGCGTTGGTGTTGAAAAGTTATCAGGAAACTGATTTCTGTAAAAATGACATGAAAGTGGCTTTTACTTGAAAACTTTGATATATTTCTAATTTAAGCTTATACATTCTGATAGAGGGATATCAGACGAACAAAATGCGAAAGGCTGTAAAATCTATGCAGTGGTTCCAGAGATATCTGCATTAGTGTTGAAAAGTTATCAGGAAACTGATTTCTGTAAAAAATACATGAAAGTGGCTTGTACTTGAAAACTGTAATATATTTCTAAATTAAGCTTACACATTCTGATAGAGGGATATTAGACGAACAAAATGCGCTACGCTGTAAGAAAGTCTATGCAGTGGTCCCAGAGATATCTGCGTTGGTGTTGAAAAGTTATCAGGAAACTGATTTCTGTAAAAATGACATGAAAGTGGCATGAAAGTGACTTTTACTTAAAAACTGTAATATATTTCCAAATTAAGCTTACACCATCTGAAAGAAGGATATTAGACGAACAAAATTCGCTAGGCTGTAAGAAAATCTATGCAGTGGTTCCAGAGATATCTGCCTTAATGTTGAAAAGTTATCAGGAAACTGATTTCTGTAAAAATGACATGAAAGTGGCGTGAAAGTGATTTCTGTAAAAATGACATGAAAGTGGCATGAAAGTAGCTTTTACTTGAAAACTGTAATATATTTCTAAATTAAGCTTACACGTTCTGAAAGAGGGATATTAGACGAACAAAATGCGCTAGGCTGTAAGAAAATCTATGCAGTGGTTCCAGAGGTATCTGCGTTGGTGTTGAAAAGTTATCAGGAAACTGATTTCTGTAAAAATGACATGAAAGTGGCATGAAAGTGGCTTTTACTTGAAAAACTATAATATATTTCTAAATTAAGCTTACACATTCTGATAGAGGGATATCAGACGAACAAAATGCGCTAAGCTGTAAGAAAATCTAAGCAATGGTTCCAGAGATATCTGCGTTGGTGTTGAAAAGTTATCAGGAAACTGATTTCTGTAAAAATGACATGAAAGTGGCGTGAAAGTAGCTTTTACTTGAAAACTGTAATATATTTCTAAATTAAGCTTACACATTCTGAAAGAGGGATATTAGACGAACAAAATGCGCTAGGCTGTAAGAAAATCTATGCAGTGGTTCCAGAGGTATCTGCGTTGGTGTTGAAAAGTTATCGGGAAACTGATTCTGAAGAGGGATATTAGACGAACAAAATGCGCTAGACTGTAAGCAAATCTATGCAGTGGTTCCAGAGATATCTGCGTTGGTGTTGAAAAGTTATCAGGAAACTGATTTCTGTAAAAATGACATGAAAGTGGCGTGAAAGTAGCTTTTACTTGAAAACTGTAATATTTTTCTAAATTAAGCTTACACATTGTGAAAGAGGGATATTAGACGAACAAAATACGCTAGGCTGTAAGAAAATCTATGCAGTGGTTCCAGATATATCTGCGTTGGTGTTGAAAAGTTATCAGGAAACTGATTTCTGTAAAAATTACATGAAAGTGGCTTTTACTTGAAAACTGTAATATATTCCTAAATTAAGCTTACACATTCTGAAAGAGGGATATTAGACGAACAATATGCGCTAGGCTGTAAGAAAATCTATGCAGTGGTTCCAGACATATCTGCGTTGGTGTTGAAAAGTTATCAGGAAACTGATTTCTGTAAAAATGACACGAAAGTGGCATGAAAGTGGCTTTTACTTGAAAACTATGATATATTTATAAATTAAGCTTACACATTCTGATAGAGGGATATCAGACGAACAAAATGCGCTAGGCTATAAGAAAATCTATGCAGTGGTTCCAGAGATATCTGCGTTGGTGTTGAAAAGTTATCAGGAAACTGATTTCTGTAAAAACTACATGTAAGTGGCTTTTATTTGAAAACTTTAATATATTTCTAAATTAAGCTTACACATTCTGAAAGAGTGATATTAGACGAACAAAATTCGCTAGGCTGTAAGAAAATCTATGCAGTGGTTCCAGAGGTATCTGCGTTGGTGTTGAAAAGTTATCAGGAAACTGATTCTGAAGACAGAAATGACAATGAAGTAGCATGAATGTGGCTTTTACTTGAAAACTGTAATTCTGAAAGAAGGATATTAGACGAACAAAATGCGCTAGGCTGTAAGAAAATCTATGCAGTGGTTCCAGAGATATCAGCGTTGGTGTTGAAAAGTTATCAGGAAACTGATTTCTGTAAAAATGACATGAAAGTGGCTTTTACTTGAAAACTGTAATATATTTCTAAATTAAGCTTACACATTCTGAAAGAGGGATATTAGACGAAAAAAAATGCGCTAGGCTGTAAGAAAATCTATGCAGTGGTTCCAGAGGTATCTGCGTTGGTGTTGAAAACTTAACAGGAAACTGATTTCTGTAAAAATGACACGAAAGTGGCATGAAAGTGGATTTTACTTGAAAACTATGATATATTTCTAAATTAAGCTTACACATTCTGATAGAGGGATATCAGACGAACAAAATGCGCTAGGCTATAAGAAAATCTATGCAGTGGTTCCAGAGATATCTGCGTTGGTGTTGAAAAGTTATCAGGAAACTGATTTCTGTAAAAATTACATGAAAGTGGCTTTTATTTGACAACTGTAATATATTTCTAAATTAAGCTTACACATTCTGAAAGAGTGATATTAGACGAACAAAATTCGCTAGGCTGTAAGAAAATCTATGCAGTGGTTCCATAGATATCTGCGTTAGTGTTTAAAAGTTATCAGGAAACTGATTTCTGTAAAAATGACATGATAGTGGCATAAAAGTGGCTTTTACTAGAAAACCGTAATATATTTTTTAATTCAGCTAACACCATCTGAAAGAGGGATATTAGAGGAACAAAATGTGCTACGCTGTAAGAAAATCTATGCAGTGGTTCCAGAGATATCTGCGTTGGTGTTGAAAAGTAATCAGGAAACGGATTTCTGTAAAAATGACACGAAAGTGGCTTTTAATTGAAAACTATGATATATTTCTAAATTAAGGTTACACATTCTGAAAGAGGGATGTTAGACGAACAAAATCAGCTAGACTGAGGGAAAATCTATGCAGTGGTTCCAGAGATATCTGCGTTGGTGTTGAAAAGTTATCAGGAAACTGATTCTGAAGACAGAAATGACAATGAAGTAGCATGAAAGTGGCTTTTACTTGAAAACTGTAATTCTGAAAGACGGATATTAGACGAACAAAATGCGCTAGGCTGTAAGAATATCTATGCAGTGGTTCCAGAGATATCAGCGTTGGTGTTGAAAAGTTATCAGGAAACTGATTTCTGTAAAAATGACATGAAAAAGGCTTTTACTTGAAAACTGTAATATATTTCTAAATTAAGCTTATAGATTCTGAAAGAGGGATATCAGACGAACAAAATGCGCTAGGCTGTAAGAAAATCTATGCAGTGGTTCCAGAGATATCTGCGTTGGTGTTGAAAAGTTATCAGGAAACTGATTTCTGTAAAAATGACATGAAAGTGGCTTTTAATTGAAAACAATGATATATTTCTAAATTAAGCTTACATATTCTGAAAGAGGGATATTAGACGAACAAAATGCGCTAGACTGTAAGAAAATCTATGCAGTGGTTCCAGAGATATCTGCGTTGGTGTTGAAAAGGTATCAGGAAACTGATTCTGAAGAGGGATATTAGACGAACAAAATGCGCTAGACTGTAAGAAAATCTATGTAGTGGTTCCAGAGATATCTGCGTTGGTGTTGAAAAGTTATCAGGAAACTGATTTCTGTAAAAATGACATGAAAGTGGCTTTTACTTGAAAACTTTTAAATATTTCTAAATTAAGCTTACACATTCTGAAAAAGGGATATTAGACGAACAAAATTCGCTAGGCTGTAGGAAAATCTATGCAGTGGTTCCAGAGATATCTGCGTTGGTGTTGAAAAGTTATCAGGAAACTGATTTTTGTAAAAATGACATAAAAGTGGCATAAAAGTGGCTTTTACTTGAAAACTGTAATATATTTCTAAATTAAGCTTACACATTCTGAAAGAGGAATATTAGACGAACAAAATGCGCTAGGCTGTAAGAAAATCTATGCAGTGGTTCCAGAGATATCTGCGTTGGTGTTGAAAAGTTATTAGGAAACTGATTTCTGTAAAAATGCCATGAAAGTGGCTTTTACTAGAAAACGGCAATATATTTGTAAATTAAGCTTACACATTCTGAAAGAGAGATATTAGACGAACAAAATTCGCTAGGCTGTAAGAAAATCTATGCAGTGGTTCCAGAGAAATCTGCGTTGATGTTGAAAAGTTATCAGGAAACTGATTTCTGTAAAAGTGACATGAAAGTGGCATGAAAGTGGCTTTTATTTGAAAACTGTAATATATTTCTATATTATGCTTACACATTCTGGAAGAGGGATATTAGACGAACAAAATGCGCTAGGCTGTAAGAAAATCTATGCAGTGGTTCCAGAGATATCTGCGTTGGTGTTGAAAAGTTATCAGGAAACTGATTTCTGTAAAAATGACATGAAAGTGGCTTTTACTTGAAAACTGTAACATTTTGCTAAATTAAGCTCACACATTTTGAAAGAGGGATATTAGACGAACAAAATGCGCTAGGCTGTAAAAAAATCTATACAGTGGTTCCAGAGATATCTGCGTTGGTGTTGAAAAGTAATCAGGAAACTGATTTCTGTAAAAATGACATGAAAGTGGCATGAAAGTGGCTTTTACTTGAAAACTGTAATATTTTTCTAAATTAAGCTTACACATTCTGAAAGAGGGATATTAGACGAACAAAATGCGCTACGCTGTATGAAGTGGTTCCAGAGATATCTGCGTTGGTGTTGAAAAGTTATCAGGAAACTGATGTCTGTAAAAATGTCATAAAAGTGGCTTTTACTTGAAAACTGTAATATATTTCTACATTAAGCTTACAGATTCTGAAAGCGGGATATCAGACGAACAAAATGCGCTAGGCTGTAAGAAAATCTATGCAGTGGTTCCAAAGATATCTGCGTTGGTGTTGAAAAGTTATCAGGAAACTGATTCTGAAGAGGGATATTAGACGAACAAAATGCGCTAGACTGTAAGAAAATCTATGTAGTGGTTCCAGAGATATCTGCGTTGGTGTTGAAAAGTTATCAGGAAACTGATTTCTGTAAAAATGACATGAAAGTGGCTTTTAATTGAAAACAATGATATATTTCTAAATTAAGCTTACATATTCAGAAAGAGGGATATTAGACGAACAAAATGCGCTAGACTGTAAGAAAATCTATGCAGTGGTTCCAGAGATATCTGCGTTGGTGTTGAAAATATATCAGGAAACTGATTCTGAAGAGGGATATTAGACGAACAAAATGCGCTAGACTGTAAGAAAATCTATGTAGTGGTTCCAGAGATATCTGCGTTGGTGTTGAAAAGTTATCAGGAAACTGATTTCTGTAAAAATGACATGAAAGTGGCTTTTACTTGAAAACTTTTATATATTTCTAAATTAAGCTTACACATTCTGAAAAAGGGATATTAGACGAACAAAATTCGCTAGGCTGTAGGAAAATCTATGCAGTGGTTCCAGAGATATCTGCGTTGGTGTTGAAAAGTTATCAGGAAACTGATTTTTGTAAAAATGACATAAAAGTGGCATAAAAGTGGCTTTTACTTGAAAACTGTAATATATTTCTAAATTAAGCTTACACATTCTGAAAGAGGAATATTAGACGAACAAAATGCGCTAGGCTGTAAGAAAATCTATGCAGTGGTTCCAGAGATATCTGCGTTGGTGTTGAAAAGTTATTAGGAAACTGATTTCTGTAAAAATGCCATGAAAGTGGCTTTTACTAGAAAACGGCAATATATTTGTAAATTAAGCTTACACATTCTGAAAGAGAGATATTAGACGAACAAAATTCGCTAGGCTGTAAGAAAATCTATGCAGTGGTTCCAGAGAAATCTGCGTTGGTGTTGAAAAGTTATCAGGAAACTGATTTCTGTAAAAGTGACATGAACGTGGCATGAAAGTGGCTTTTATTTGAAAACTGTAATATATTTCTATATTATGCTTACACATTCTGGAAGAGGGATATTAGACGAACAAAATGCGCTAGGCTGTAAGAAAATCTATGCAGTGGTTCCAGAGATATCTGCGTTGGTGTTGAAAAGTTATCAGGAAACTGATTTCTGTAAAAATGACATGAAAGTGGCTTTTACTTGAAAACTGTAACATTTTTCTAAATTAAGCTTACACATTCTGAAAGAGGGATATTAGACGAACAAAATGCGCTAGGCTGTAAGAAAATCTATACAGTGGTTCCAGAGATATCTGCGTTGGTGTTGAAAAGTAATCAGGAAACTGATTTCTGTAAAAATGACATGAAAGTGGCATGAAAGTGGCTTTTACTTGAAAACTGTAATATTTTTCTAAATTAACCTTACGCATTCTGAAAGAGGGATATTAGACGAACAAAATGCGCTACGCTGTATGAAGTGGTTCCAGAGATATCTGTGTTGGTGTTGAAAAGTTATCAGGAAACTGATGTCTGTAAAAATGTCATAAAAGTGGCTTTTACTTGAAAACTGTAATATATTTCTACATTAAGCTTACAGATTCTGAAAGCGGGATATCAGACGAACAAAATGCGCTAGGCTGTAAGAAAATCTATGCAGTGGTTCCAAAGATATCTGCGTTGGTGTTGAAAAGTTATCAGGAAACTGATTTCTGTAAAAATGACAGGAAAGTGGCTTTTAATTGCAAACAATGATATATTTCTAAATTCAGCTTACACATTCTGGAAGAGGGATATTAGACGAACAAAATGCGCTAGACTGTTAGAAAATCTATGTAGTGGTTCCAGAGATATCTGCGTTGGTGTTGAAAAGGTATCAGGAAACTGATTCTGAAGAGGGATATTAGACGAACAAAATGCGCTAGACTGTAAGAAAATCTATGCAGTGGTTCCAGAGATATCTGCGTTGGTGTTGAAAAGTTATCAGGAAACTGATTTCTGTAAAAATGACATGAAAGTGGCTTTTACTTGAAAACTGTAATATATTTCTAAATTAAGCTTACGCATTCTGAAAGAACAACAAAATTCGCTAGGCTGTAAGAAAATCTATGCAGTGGTTCCAGAGATATCTGCGTTGGTGTTGAAAAGTTATCAGGAAACTAATTTCTGTAAAAATGACATAAAACTGGCTTTTAGTTAAAAACTGTAATATATTTCTAAATTAAGCTTACACATTCTGAAAGAGGGATATTAGACGAACAAAATGCGCTAGGCTTTAAGAAAATCTATGTACTGGTTCCAGAGATATCTGCGTTGGTGTTGAAAAGTTATCAGGAAACTGATTTCTGTAAAAATGACATGAAAGTGGCTTTTAATTGAAAACTATGATATATTTCTAAATTAAGCTTACACATTCTGAAAGGGGGATATAAGACGAACAAAATGCACTAGGCTGTAAGAAAATCTATTTGGTGGTTCTAGAGACATTTGCGTTGGTGTTGAAAAGTTATCAGGAAACTGATTTTTGTAAAAATGACATGAAAGTGGCTTTTACGTGAAAACTGTAATATATTTCTAAATTAAGTTTACACATACTGAAAGAGGGATATTAGACGAACAAAATGCGCTAGGCTGTAAGAAAATCTATGTAGTGGTTCCAGAGATATCTGCGTTGGTGTTGAAAAGTTATCAGGAAACTGATTTTTGTAAAAATGACATAAAAGTGGCATAAAAGTGGCTTTTACTTGAAAACTGTAATATATTTCTAAATTAAGCTTACACATTCTGAAAGAGGAATATTAGACGAACAAAATGCGCTAGGCTGTAAGAAAATCTATGCAGTGGTTCCAGAGATATCTGCGTTGGTGTTGAAAAGTTATTAGGAAACTGATTTCTGTAAAAATGCCATGAAAGTGGCTTTTACTAGAAAACGGCAATATATTTGTAAATTAAGCTTACACATTCTGAAAGAGAGATATTAGACGAACAAAATTTGCTAGGCTGTAAGAAAATCTATGCAGTGGTTCCAGAGAAATCTGCGTTGGTGTTGAAAAGTTATCAGGAAACTGATTTCTGTAAAAGTGACATGAAAGTGGCTTTTATTTGAAAACTGTAATATATTTCTATATTATGCTTACACATTCTGGAAGAGGGATATTAGACGAACAAAATGCGCTAGGCTGTAAGAAAATCTATGCAGTGGTTCCAGAGATATCTGCGTTGGTGTTGAAAAGTTATCAGGAAACTGATTTCTGTAAAAATGACATGAAAGTGGCTTTTACTTGAAAACTGTAACATTTTTCTAAATTAAGCTTACACATTCTGAAAGAGGGATATTAGACGAACAAAATGCGCTAGGCTGTAAGAAAATCTATACAGTGGTTCCAGAGATATCTGCGTTGGTGTTGAAAAGTAATCAGGAAACTGATTTCTGTAAAAATGACATGAAAGTGGCATGAAAGTGGCTTTTACTTGAAAACTGTAATATTTTTCTAAATTAAGCTTACACATTCTGAAAGAGGGATATTAGACGAACAAAATGCGCTACGCTGTATGAAGTGGTTCCAGAGATATCTGCGTTGGTGTTGAAAAGTTATCAGGAAACTGATGTCTGTAAAAATGTCATAAAAGTGGCTTTTACTTGAAAACTGTAATATATTTCTACATTAAGCTTACAGATTCTGAAAGCGGGATATCAGACGAACAAAATGCGCTAGGCTGTAAGAAAATCTATGCAGTGGTTCCAAAGATATCTGCGTTGGTGTTGAAAAGTTATCAGGAAACTGATATCTGTAAAAATGACAGGAAAGTGGCTTTTAATTGCAAACAATGATATATTTCTAAATTCAGCTTACACATTCTGAAAGAACAACAAAATTCGCTAGGCTGTAAGAAAATCTATGCAGTGGTTCCAGAGATATCTGCGTTGGTGTTGAAAAGTTATCAGGAAACTGATTTCTGTAAAAATGACATGAAAGTGGCTTTTACTTGAAAACTTTTAAATATTT